>SJYC01004939.1:0-77256 GCA_006408675.1 Madoqua kirkii | reverse complement strand
TGTTGGAGAAGACTCTTGAGAGTCCCTTGGACTGCAAGGAGATCCAACCAGTCCATTCTAAAGGAGATCAGCCCTGGGATTTCTTTGGAAGGAATGATGCTAAAGTTGAAGCTTCAGTACTTTGGCCACCAAATGGGAAGAGTTGACTCATTGGAAAAGACTCTGATGCTGGAAGGTATTACGGACAGGAGGAGAAGGGGACGACCGAGGATGAGATGGCTGGATGGCCTCACGGACTCAATGGACGTGAGTCTGAGTGAACTCAGGGAGTTGGTGATGGACAGGGAGGCCTGGCATGCTGTGATTCATGGGGTTGCAAAGAGTCAGACACGGCTGAGCGACTGAACTGAACTGAAAGTACCCAAGATCAAGAGAACCACAAAGGTTCTGAGACCATCAAGAGTGGAGCCTTGAACTTAAGTCTACTACTGGCTTTGATATTCCTGAGCTCATCAATCACCTGATCCTACAACTCTGCTTCAATATGGTACCTTGCCCAGGTTTCCTAAGCTAGAATTCTTAAAGCATCTTCAAGGCCTCTATCTCTCAACTCTCACATCCACAAGGTTACCAGGTACTAATCGTTTCACCTTAGAAGACTTTCACATTGGTCCTCTCTTCCTCACGGCCTACATTTAAGCTTTAACTCAAAGTCCTCGCCACTCATCTCCACCTTCTTCAGCCTATCCTCCAAAATGCCACCAGTTATATTTCCTTAGAAAAGAAAAGAGAGACCTAATCATTACTCTCCCAGGTTAAAAATCCCCTGCTGGCTCAAGAATCAAGTCCAAACATCTTAAGTGTGTGCGAAGCTGCAATATCTGCTTCAGGTGCAGCCATGGCAGCACACTCTGCAAGGTTCCTGCCACACTCAACTGCACCTGCAGTAAGCAGGCCAGCGAAGCACGACAAATCTCCTTCCAAATATCATGGCATAAGTATGTACATAAAATTCCCATTCTACACCTTGCCAATTCCTGCTGCAAAGACTCAGCGGGGTAAGGAAGACTTTTGTATGGAGCTCAACATTCTGTGACTTGTGAACATACCAGACCTGTGAGGGTCCAGGAGTCTCCAGCAGAGGTGTGGGTTGGTGGTGGCCTGCTGCAGGGTTGGGGGCACTGAGTGTAGCAGTACATGCATGAGATCTTTTGAAAGAGGTTGCCATTATCTTCATGACCTCCACCACAATTTGACCCCAGGTAAATAGCAGGAAGGAAACACAGGTTCACCCATCAACAGAAAATTGTATTAAAGATTTACTGAACCCGGCCCCGCCCATCAGAGCAAGATCCAGTTTTCCCTTCAGTCAGTCTCTCCCGTCTGGAAGCTTCCATGAGCCTCTTATCCTTCTCTATCAGAGGGTAACAGAATGAAAACCATAATCACAGAAAACTAACACATCTAATCACATGGACCATAGACTGGTCTAAGTCAATAAGACTATGAGCCATGCCCTGTAGAGCCACCCAGGACGAACGGGTCATGGTGGAGAGAGCTGAATGTGGTCCACTGGAGAAGGGAATGGCAAACCACTTCAGTATTCTTGCCTTGAGAACCCCATGAACAGTATGAAAAGGCAAAAAGACAGGACACTGAAAGATGAACTCCCCAGGTTGGCAGGTGCCCAACATGCTACTGGAGATCAGTGGAGAAATAACTCCAGAAAGAATGAAGAGATGGAGCCAAAGCAAAAACACCACCCAGTTGTGGATGTGACTGGTGATGGAAGCAAGGTCTGATGCTGTAAAGAGCAATACTGCATAGGAACCTGGAATGTCAGGTCCATGAATCAAGGCAAATTGGAAGTGGTCAAACAGGAGATGGCAAGAGTGAACGGCAACATTCTAGGAATCAGTGAACTAAAATGGATTGGGATGAGTGAATTTAACTCAGATGATCATTATAGCTACCACTGTGGGCAAGAATTCCTTAGAAGAAATGGAGTAGGCATCAAAGTCAACAAAAGAGTCCAAAATGCAGTACTTGGATGAAATCTCAAAAATGACAGAATGATTTCTGTTCGTTTCCAAGGCAAACCCTTCAATATCACGGTAATCCAAGCCTATGCCCCAACCAGTAACACTAAAGAAGCTGAAGCTGAATGGTTCTATGAAGACCTACAAGACCTTCTAGAACTAACACCCAAAAAAGATGTCATTTTCATTATAGGGACTGGAATGCAAAAGTAGGAAGTCAAGAAACACCTGAAGTAACAGGGAAATTTGGCCTGGGAGTACAGAATAAAGCAGGGCAAAGGCTAATATTTTGCCAAGAGAACGCACCATGGTTATTATCAGCTCTTTATTTCTGTAAGAATTGATCTGCTTTTTGTGGGGGGGGAATAAAGTGAGACATAGAGACAACATACATTAATCTCATTGGTATCATGGACTCCATAAATACTTTTAAGTCTGTGTGGTAATAGTTATGGAAGACATTAGGTGGGTATTTTGGAAGGAATCTGTGTAATCTGAGGAGACCTAGTAGAATCTACTCTATGGTTACTTCACATCACAACCCTACTTCATGCTGTATAAAACTTCCGTTTCTCATATTTTATAATTCTAAACTCTTGGTCTGTCTGCTATACTTCAGGATAAGGCACTTCTCCAGTGCCAAGAATACATATTTTGTGCCAAACACCAAACAAGACACTGGAGTGGAGAATATAAAGATGACTTCTGTATTTTCCCACAGTTTGAAGGCCATTCTTTGGCTCAGTTATGTTGGTAACTTAGGAGCTTGAAAGGGACTCTCCCATCCTTGGGCCCATTTTAAAACTTCTCCTTCCTTTGCTTGTTATAGACAAAGATTTCATATGGAGGTCCCTGACAATGTGATGGTTCAATTGCTTCTACTTAAGTTCTGAATAGTTAGTCCTTAACATTAAGGGCAGTTATTTTCTCTCAATCTTCAAATCCTCAAAGGTGTATTTGCTTCTTAAATTGTAACCCCAGGAGTAGAGGGAAACTTTAAGAAAAAAATGCTTTAACTAAATTTTTTAAACTTCACATGAAAAGATGTTCTACATCATTAATCACAGGAGAAATACAAATAAAGATCACAGTGGGATACTATTTCATACCTACTAAGATGGTTCTAATCAAAAGACAGAAAATAACAAGTGTTGGCCAGAATGTGGAGGACTTGAATCTGCATACGTTGCTGATGGAAATGTAAAATGGTGCAGTCACTTTGGAGAACAGCTGGGCATTTCCTCAAAATGCTAAACACAGAATTACAATATGACATCAATTCTGCTCCTAGGGATACACCAAGAAAAATGAAAACATATGTCCACACAAAAACTTGTACACAAATACGCAAAGTGGAAAAAAATGCAAATGTCCATCAACAAATAAGAATGGATAGATAAAATGTGGTAACTTAGGAGCTTGAAAGGGACTCTCCCATCCTTGGGCCCATTTTAAAACTTCTCCTTCCTTTGCTTGTTATAGACAAAGATTTCATATGGAGGTCCCTGACAATGTGATGGTTCAATTGCTTCTACTTAAGTTCTGAATAGTTAGTCCTTAACATCAAGGGCAGTTATTTTCTCTCAATCTTCAAATCCCCAAAGGTGTATTTGCTTCTTAAATTGTAACCCCAGGAGTAGAGGGAAACTTTAAGAAAAAAATGCTTTAACTAAATTTTTTAAACTTCACATGAAAAGATGTTCTACATCATTAATCACAGGAGAAATACAAATAAAGATCACAGTGGGATACTATTTCACACCTACTAAGATGGTTCTAATCAAAAGACAGAAAATAACAAGTGTTGGCCAGAATGTGGAGGACTTGAATCTGCATACGTTGCTGATGGAAATGTAAAATGGTGCAGTCACTTTGGAGAACAGCTGGGCATTTCCTCAAAATGCTAAACACAGAATTACAATATGACATCAATTCTGCTCCTAGGGATACACCAAGAAAAATGAAAACATATGTCCACACAAAAACTTGTACACAAATACGCAAAGTGGAAAAAAATGCAAATGTCCATCAACAAATAAGAATGGATAGATAAAATGACGAAGTATACCTGGTTTCAGTTTTGCAAGATGAAAAAGTTCTGGATATCTGATTCACAACAATGTGAATATAACACTACTGAACAATACACTTGAAATTTTGCTGGTAAATCTACATAATGAAATATTTGGCGATAAAAAGAAATGAAATACTGACACATGCTATAATATGGCTGACCTTGAAAACATTATAGTCCATGAAAGAAGCCAGAAACAAAGGCCTCATAATATATGACACTATTTATATTAAATGTCCAGAATAGGCAAATCTATAGAGACAGAAAGTAGACTGTAGTTGCCAGGGGCTAGGGAACTTGGCAAGAATGGGAATGACTTATAATGGATACAGGGTTTCTCTTGGGGTGATGAAATATTCTAAAATTGTCTGTGATGATGGTTTGCACAAATCCATGAATGTACTTAACACCAGTGAATAGTACACTTTTACTGGGCCAACTATATGCATATGAATGTTATCTCAATAATGATATTAAAATTATATATGCAAAAAAGTTACTTCTAGGTCCTTAGGCTAGAGCCATAATGTAATAAAGTGCCTTCAACTTTGGGGTCTGTATCAGCAAGATCTGCATCAGTTTTTCCTTTTCATATTAAGAATAAGAATCTGATTTACTTCAAATCCTCATTGCCTTCCCCGCCTGCTCTGCTATGTTCTTCCATGCTCTTTCCTCAACAAGTGCTCCGTGCTTCTGAGTGATAGGCCTGCAGAGTTACCTAGGGAACCACAAAGAGCCAGAGAGAGACTCCAACAGAGAGCCTCTGAGGCCTCAGAGAGACCGGAAAATAAGGCTTCTCAATCTTCATCAAGAAAGGACTTGGTTAAGATGCAGGGACAGGCTAACAGGCTATGACCCCCATGAACCAGAACATTTTCATAAGCACAGTGATCTGGCTATGGTTTGTACACGGTCTTCTGCAAATGCTCTCAGCAAACACCCTCAACTGGGGGTCTCAGGCTCTCTAAGACCCACAGACACACTCAAGAATCTGTGACTTCTCCAAAACAGTCTTCCAATTCTGTGCTTTCATCCTAGTGTTCATCCGAAAGAAAGTGATACAAACCCAGACCAGATCATTTTAACCACCCCTTTACCAACACAGTGCCCAGGTGTACATTTATTATTCCATTGGCCTGAGTGATCCTCTTCACAAAAACACAGTCTGCAGGCAGGCACACACATGACAGTGGCCAAGGCCAATTTTGAGACGTTTACTGACCACTAAGACTTTGATTTCACGACTCCAGAATGACAGGCACTGGAGTTCTGTGCTATGTTCTCTGCTTTGGCCTAATAAGGAAAGGACAGAGGCAGACTGGATACATAATCAATGGAGTCACACCTAATGAAGGTCAAATGACATTAAGGCATTCATAACAATATCTTCATAATGGCATGAAGGTATTGTAGAACAAAGGTTTTGTTTTGGTGGTTCAAAAATTTACAAAGAGAAGGCAATAATAAGAGAATGATTTATTATGTTCAAGTTGTTTCAAAACAGTGTAAATGAGTCATTTCCACTATTTATTGACTTCCTTCAACAGTCTGACACTTGGCTGTATGCTGAAACTATAAAAATCTGTAAGAACTAAATTTCACAAACATTGTGCTCCTTTTCCTAACTCTAGTAATCATTGAATTGGATGTATGGTTAATGTCAATTTCAGTACCTCTGAATATTAGTCTTTGAATGTACAAGACACTAACTACACTAGCAAAGAAATTGGAAATCATTAAAATCATTAAAACTGTAATTCAAGGACTGCTCACTGACACAGCTGCAGTCTGATGGTCCTGAGATAGCAAGCAAGGCCTTCAAGTCCATAATGTGATTTTGAATAATATATTTATTGCCAACAGGTATTTTCTGAATTACTATTATCAAAATCAAAAGGCTGTTATGCATTAAGCATTTATTAGGACCCAAGGCAACAACTTTATATTATATAAAATAAACATAAGTGATTAAGACTCAGCAAAAAAATTATTAATTTAAATTTTAATTGTTTAATAGTGTTTGCATTTTTTGGTGATTTTTAAAAATGTTTTAACAGCTATATAAGTGCTATAAGCATAAGGAGTATATATTTTATTTCATGTTTATATATAGTTAGTACAATTAAGTAAAGCTAATATAAGTTAACAAAAGGGGATGGCTGAAATGCATGTGTGGCTGGCAAACACTAATATGGTTGATCTGAACATGTTCATTCATTCAAAAAACATTCAAGATCCTACTGTGGGCCTGGTAATTACAATGCAGTGTAAAACAAGACAGGCACATTTATGCCTTCATGGGGCTTAGAATTTATTTTAAAAGGCATGTGAATGTAACAAGTGAAATGCCAAAGAGATAGGAAGTATTACAGAAAAAAATAGCTAGGGGACTTTATTTAGTTTATGGGGTGAAGAGGACTCCCTGAGAAGAAATTACATTTAAGCTAAGTAAAAAAGAAGAAATAGGAGCTAGTAGTAGCTGAGACAGTAAAGAATCTGCCTGCAATACAGGAGACCCAGGTTCAGTCCCTGGGTTGGGAAGACTCCCTGGAAAAGGGGATGGCAACCCACTCCAGTATTCTTGTCTGGAGAATCCTATGGACAGAGGAACCTGGTGGGCTACAGTCCATGGGGTCACAAAGAAGCCGACACGAATGAGTGACTAACACAACTTCAGAGAAAAGTGAAGCCACAGAGGGGGAGAGTAATCTTGGCATCAGACACACCCTGCAGACTTGTCAGGAAAGCACAGAAGATTAGAGGAACAGAAAGAAGTCCTGCAAGGCTGTAAGTGGAGCGTGAGTCTGGGGTATGCTGGTGGGGGTGGAGAGCTGGCCATGGTGGGGGTCGGGTAAGAGCTGTGGATTCTAGATAGAGGCAGGGACTTCTTCTTGCAAGGGCCTGAGGACTTCTTAAAGGGTCTGACTGTTAATTCCTTAGGGAAGACTTCTGAGGGTGATAAGAAATCACTGGAGGGTTTTACACAGGTCACACACATTGAGTTTTATTTTTAAAAATCCCTCAGACTTCAGGTGTCCAGAGCACCGGAGGTCAAGGCCAGAAAGGACGGCTAGAGGCAGCTTCAGCAGGCCGGGCAAGACAGGAAGGTGGCCACCTGGAACTCCTGCACTAGAGCAGCATATGGCAGAGTTTTAAGACATACCGGATACAATTTAGGAACTTAAGTTTAAGACAGAATTGAGACAGCTTGATAACCCACTGCAGGTGGGAGTTAAATGAGAAGGATATATTGGGTTGACCAAAAAGTTCATTCTGGTTTTTCGGTAAGCTGTTACAGAAAAATCTGAATGAACTTTCTGGCCAACCCAATATTATGGAAGATGGCCAAGTGGTAACTGGTGGATGGTGTCTTTCACCAGGTGGAGGAAGAATCCCCAATCCTTGTAAGTTGAGGACCACCTGCATTCAAAGGCTGCTTTGTACAAGTTGTTGGAAAAAAATACTTCTGTTTTTCTTGCAGTTTCATACCTCTGCATCCATTATGAATATTTTTAAAAAATACTACTGACTTGCATAATCACTCACACCCAGAGGTGGCAATATTCAAAACAAGCCTGTGTTCTTTTGGGAAAGTCTTGGTTCAAAGACAAAATCTGAAAACAGACAAATCTTTTGATCCTTACTATTGACACGGTGCTTCAATGCAAACCCGAACCACTTAAGACCTTCCTTTGATGGGACAAAGAGCAACAGCTCAACATAGGCACTTAGGTTTAAGAGGCCCCCACTCTCCACTTCATGCCTGAGAAACATGGATTTAAATATCAAAAGAACTGGGAATTCAAGTTCAAGTGACCACTGCACCTGGCAGAATTTAACCCAGCACTAAACCACTCCATGCAAATTCACAATTTGCTAAGGACAAACAACTCTGGAAAAAGTTTTCCCATGACCCACTCCCTCATGAACATTTTTAATAATTCAAAAATGCTTAGAAACTGGAACAAAGCAATTTAAGACTCTCAAAGGGTCAGAGCAACTAGAATTAGCTGAAGAATGCATTATACATGAAAGACAACAAGGCTCTATAAACAGGGCATCTTCTTCACACCAAAGCTCAAGAACACAAAGGAAAAACTAAACTAACACAGACCACAGAAAATATCACATGAAAGGAAATTCACGTCTGGCCTAGTCTACAAAAGAAGAAACTCAATAAACAGGCTTGGTTTCTGTGGGCTCCCTGAAAGCAAGCAGAAAGAGGAGAATCATTTCAGTCTTGAGGGTGAGACTTTCAAGGATTTCTAGGATTATTAAGGAGGCACATAGAGGCAGAGGACCCCGTGCCTCCATCTCCACACATCTCAGTCCATTATCCGTTCACTGCAACACAGGATCTACATTCTGTGTCTGCCTCTAGTTCTTTTTCCAGGGGCCAAAGATGGGAAGACTATTGACATGGATGATCATTTATTTCATCAACACTTGTATCACACTTATGTGTCAGGCACTATTCTAAATGCTTCACAAATAAGAACACACTTAATCATAACTACTGCACAAGTTAGGCACCCTGAGTTTTTTTGCTTTACACACAGGAAATTGAGATGTGGAAATGTCAGCTATAAAATTTGCTCGAAGTCAAACAGCACTAGTAAGTGATACAGCTGAAATCTGAACCCACTTTTAATCATCTGAGCTACAAAAAGCTATAAAGATTGTTGCGGTTTTCTTTTTATTTTCATATTTTCCTGCAATGAGGATTTACTACTTTTATACTAATAAAAAACTAAAATATCATTTTTACTTTGAAGTATCAAACCAAAAAAATAAATAAAAAGAAGGCTTTGAATATCTCATGTATGAAATCACATCTCATCTGTCAGAAGCCAAGAGGTTAGGTCAGATGATGATCCTCTTTGGATCATCTGCCATAAGATTTCAATTCTGTGCCCTGTTTTCCATTACACAGGCAGTAAGGGCTGCAGAAAATGTAGATAAGGCAGCGATTATGAACACATGGTCTGGAAAACTGATCTGAGATCTAGTTCCAGTTTGCAAACTATAGAATCTGGAATCAATGCTTAAGCCCTATAAACTTCAGTTTTCTGATAACTGAGTATAGATAACTATACCTGTCTGCCAGAGTTAGCTCATGTAAACTACTTAAAAATAAAATGTGCCTGGCATGGAGTAAGAGATCAAAAAATTGTCAAATATAAGAAAACTAAACTGTCCAGATATTTGCCTGTGATAGATTATTTCTGGGCCAGAACAATCAAATAAACCAAATAAAGTGAAAGTCGCTCAGTTGTGTCTAACTCTTTGCAACACCATGGACTATACAGTCCACGGAATTTTCGAGGCAAGAATACTGGAGTGGGTACCCTTTCCCTTCTCCAGGGAACCTTTCCAACCCAGGGATTGAACCGGTCTCCTGCACTGCAGGTGGATTCTTTACCAGCTGAGCTACCAGGGAATCTCCAAATAAATCAAAGATTTCATGAAATCATCAAACATGAACAAAGAAAGTATATGAGTAAGAACATGGGAAGTTTCTTATCATCTCATTACTTAGCAACCAGGGCTAACAGAGTAGAGATCATCTTTGAGCCACAGAGATAGGACTCCTAGATCCAGAGGCCAGAGTTATGGTACTGCAGTGGAATATAAGAAAATAACTACAGGGGTAGGGGCCATGTCTTCCAGTGTGCCTTTGTTTAATACGAAGTGTTATATTTCAGGGAACAATTTACTTCATGTCTCTGATTCTCCATTTCATTATTTGTAAGAGAAAATCACTGAACTGAGTGTCCACAAAGTCGCTTTCCAGCCCTAAGTGTAGTTGCTCAGTTGTGTCCGACTCTGCGACCCCATGGACTGTAGCCCATCAGGCTCCTTTGTCTATGGGCTTCTCCAGGCAAGACTACTGGAGTGGGTTGCCATATCCTTCTCCAGGGGATCTTCCCAACCCAGGGATCGAACCTGAGTCTTCCGCATCAGAGGCAGATGCTTTACCCTCTGAGCCCTAGTAACCTGTACTTTTTAAGGGTGTAGCCACATCTCTTTTAGTCAAGGTGTACTAAAGAGTTTGCACCACATTTCTAAGGGCTATCACGCTGTCAAGCAAGTGGTCTTCAAATAGCACGTAATACATAAAATTTTTATATTGCCCCTTTACTACCCACAGC
The DNA here is from genome assembly GCA_006408675.1 of Madoqua kirkii. NCBI lineage: Eukaryota > Metazoa > Chordata > Mammalia > Artiodactyla > Bovidae > Madoqua > Madoqua kirkii. The sequence continues at coordinate 67,051 of SJYC01004939.1, read as the reverse complement.
AATTCCCTAGATTATGTTAAATGTTCCTGTTAAAAAGAATGCTTCTGGCTCTGTGGTCCTGATATTCTTCTTCTCTCTATAATACTCACAATTAGGAGCCTGACTCCCTAAAAGAGACTTAAATAAAGGAAAAATTAAATGCTGCCAGGGTATTTTTACTTTCATAACGCTTTGCATAAAAATTTTTTCTCTGTCCATCTCCAACTCCATTCAGGGCTTTCGTGGCCATCAGCTGTGAAGCTGCAGGTGCCACAGTGAAAGCGAACGCAGCAGTGTGTCTTGGCTTTATTAAGATCCCCAGTGCTGTCCCTCACGCCAAGTCTAAAGGACACAGAGGAGCACCAGCTGCTCACCGAGTCGCCTAGGAATCGGACACTGATGGTAAAGTTGCCGAAGGAGCTCAGGGCATCCCTGGGACCATGGCAGGCCCGAGGACACAGGCAGAGAACTGGAGAGAAAACAGAGACTGCAAAAGAATGAACGTGAGGGCAGAAAAGGGGCAGAAGGAATGACTGCTCCAGGTGCTCTACATTCATTATGTTCACAGAAGCCTCACATCATTTTGTTCTCATTTTAAGGGCAACTGAGGCTTAGAGAAAGTAATCTAGATTGCTTTCCTAGAGTTGCACAGCTAGTACACAACAGAGCTGGTACGTGAACAAAGTTCTTCCAGCACAAAGTTTATGACTGAAGACGCACTTCGTGACCTCGGAGGACATCTCTGATCCCCCTCCTCCCAGGAGAGGTTTCAGGTCTCTCTACACCCTCAGCCAAGAATGGACAGCCCCTACAAGGCACCCTCAGGGCTGGGCCCTCGACAGTGCCAGGCAGGTGAGCCTGGCTCTGCATGGCTTTAAAGGAGATCTGTCCTATTAAGCTGAAATCTGTCTCCCACCAATTTCCACCTGTCTTTTTCCCAGGAGATAATCGTATCTGCAACAAACATGAGGCTTCCTGTCAAAGCCCCCATCCATAACTAAACGGAGGGAGGGAAAACGTTAGAAAATTTTCCAGGAAAATCTCAAAAAATCATATAATTTTTAATCTCAAAAAATTCTGTAATTTTTTTCCTAAAAATAGCACTTTTAAGGTAAGGGTAACAAGCTCTGGGATTAGTAAATTTATTACAGAGAAGTAAACTTATGACAGTTGAAGGTGGGCTTATCTTTGGTTAGTTATCTTCACATTCACAGAGGAAGATGTAAATTTATTTCTGTTAAGAAAGAAATCAGTTACCTTAAGTTTTAGCATAATATTTAGCTTAAAATATGATGAATTTGAAAGAGATCAGAGTACAGAGGTGTTTATTTCAGAAAAGCTGAAAACGTACATTCCCTTAATTTTGTAATGGTTCAGATTAATCTACTTACTCCTTAAGTTGGAGATTTATTAGCTCTCTTTTCTGATGAAAGCTTACTTAGGAATGAACAGCTCATCTACTGTGTGGCCTTCAACTTCAACTTATTGCTTGGTTTTTAGGTTCCATCCAGAAAGTGAGACTACTACTTGGTAAATCGTATTTTAAGACTGTTATAAAAAGGTTGCTCGATGGACGTGAGTTTGGGTGAACTCTGGGGGTTGTTGATGGACAGGGAGGCCTGGCGTGCTGCAATTCATGGGGTTGCAGAGTCGGACATGACTGAGTGGCTGAACTGAGCTGGGCTGAGAAATGTTGCTTTGTTACTGTGTCCTAAAATGTAAGAATCACTCATCTAGAATTAAACACTAAAAAAGGCAGGGAACTTCATTTTAGCAAATAGGTAATATATTTTCATATATTTTATTCATTATGTGTATTTATAAAATGTGTATCAATCTGGCAAGTATATAAGGATTATTTTAATGCTCAGTATTTTTGCAGGTTACAGCCACAGTCATTTTTGCAATTTTCACATTTACACTTCACTGTTTACAACCACCTCCTGAAAGCACAAAATGGGAGTCGGCCTCTTCGTCAATGCACTGCTCTAGTATCTAGATCCCATACTGGGCATCTGTGGCAAGACTCATACTTCTTTCAAAGAGCAAATAATTTAGGAATCATACAGAGGAATCATCATAAAGTAAAAGGATGAAAAGGTACCTCAAAATTAGTGCCTCTTGACTTTTTCCTAAGAGTAGTTATTAAAGCATTACAGTTTACATTTATAAAAGCTAAGACGACCTATTTATACTATCAGTTCTTCTGGGGTAAAAGCTCGGGATTGCAGATAATCCTCTTTCCTTGTATTTAAATAATGAGCGGATTATTTCTTTTCTCCATTCACAGTTCTATCCCCAAACCATTTCTCATTTAAGTAATTTTCACAGCTGTACAAGAGGAACAAAAAGGCAGAGAAACTGTTACAACACAGACTTTGACAAATTAAAACCAGAGTGAAGAGACCAGCAGCAGCAGATCAAAGGCACCAAGCCAACACAGGTAATGCTTAGATAAACGAGCTAACCTAGTAACAAGCCCTGGATTTGTCATTGTTGTTTCTCCATTAATATTTCCATTTATCAAGTCTCATTCAGAAGTGAGTTTTAAAAAGAGGCAAATTACTTCTCTACTCCACACATCTATTAAATAGTCTGCTAATATACTTTATACTGCAAACATAAAAACTCAATAACTTTTCCAACTAATCTTAGTAAGCACCCCAGGAACTTGACTTCTGACTTCTCTACTTCCTGTAAAATATCTATCATAAGGATATTACAAAGAAAGTTTGTTAAATTTTACTCATCATTTCTTAAATAGCAATATTTAATCTTTACATTTCCTTTAAAATGTGTATATATTTTAACAGTTGCAATAATAAATGTACTGTGAATGAATTTTTTTACACTTATTTCATAACATTCTTAATTTTCTGTATATATCTAAATGTATAATTCTATTAGCTTTAAATAGAATATGACTACTATTCATTTCTAACCTAAAATAAAATTTCCTGACTCTAGTAATAAAATAGATAAAAATGGAGAATGACACTTTTTTTGGAAAAAGAAAAAAAAAGTGTTTTTTTAGGCCCTCCTCTTTCAGAAGACATGAAAAGCTTCGCTTGTCTTTTGTTTATTTGAATGCAGCAGTTAAGCAGCAAAAGATAATAGTCCCAATTACACAGACTAACAAACTGCAGTCTTTACAAAATTTATGACTTTCTTGAAAACACCTGGCAGATTCAGTTCAGTCCAGCTCAGTTGCTCAGTCGTGTCTGACTCTTTGCGGCCCCATGAACCGCAGCACGCCAGGCCTCCCTGTATAGCATCAACTCCCAGAGTTTACCCAAACTCATGTCCATGGAGTCATGATGCCATCCAGCTTGGTACTAAAAACCATTTAAAAAAACAATCTACATTTCATCTGTTGGCACTGAGCCATGCAACCTTAATTGGGTTTGGTTCACATGCACAGGTAAATTCAGAGGATATAATTAACATTTCTAAAACACTAATGATAATTTCCTCTAAAACTTCACAAGTGGGACTGAGCACTCCCCCCAGATCCAGACAGAACATCAGCCTCACATTAGTTACACTATCTTCACCTATTACTACAGATATCAGAACCAAAGAACTATTACAAGTTCTACATGGAAAGCTATACTTTAGTTTTCGAGTGCTCTTATTCTCATTATTTTCTGAAAAACAGTTAAGAGGCATAAAGACATTCCAAGTAGAAGAGAACTTAATTATGTAGAAATAGAGGTTTTCAGTTCACTGTGTATGAGATGGAAACCTGTCTTAGGCCACACTACGGGGGAACTGGTGCTGAAGAATTCGGAGGCTTTGATCTCACCGTAGAAGCACAGAGGTGCAGACCAGGAGCTGACAGCCTTCCCAGGGCAGGTCTTTCCCATTTCCTGCCCAAGGAGTGCTGGTGCAGTGGGACAGTGTGCCTGCCTCAAGTCAGAAGCAGAGAAGGTATAAATTGCAGAACCATGGGAGATTTTTCAGCTTGTTTTGCTGTGATTTGCCTTTTCTTTTTCTTCAAAATGAAAAGAGCCTTGTTGTTTCTGATTATAACAATACCTACTTGTTACTTAAAAGAAAATCAGATAATACATAAAACTATAAAAAAGAAAAGAAGGAAATCATCTATAATCCTACCACTCAGAGATTGTTGTTATTGTTTAGCTGCTAAGTCGTGTCTGACTTTTTGCTACCTGTGGACTGTAACCCACCAGGCTCCATGTCCACGGGATTTCCTAGGCAAGAATACTGGAGTGGGTAGCCATTTCCTCCTTCAGGGGATCTTCCCAACCCAGGGATCAAACCTGCGTCTCCTGCAGGTGGATTTTTTAAATCACTGAACCACTGGGGAAGCCTACACTCAGAGATAACTACTCTTAATGTCTGGGTATAGATGTTTCCAAACTATTTCCTATCTATACACATAAAAATGGGGGTTTTGTTGTTGTTGCTATTGTGTTTTGTTTTTGTTTTTAAGAAAGTGAGATGAATTGTAAGCTCCAGGGTCAGGACTAAAAAAATTTTGCAAAGAAAATATATGCTTAAAGAGGAGATAAAACAGAACTATATAAAGTGTTTACTTAAAACCATAGAAAGCAAAAGAAGGGTAAAAAACAAAGAAGAAATGCAATGAACAGAAAACAGCTGGACCTTAGCAGCAGATTCCTTCTTCAGACATTAATCCAACTTTATCAATAATCACATGTGAATCATCTAAATATACCAACTAAAAGACAGATTGTCAGAGAAAATTTTTAAAAAGAGCCCATATTTGTTATCTACAAGAGATCCACTGTAAATGTTAAGACTTAGGTTAAAAATAAAGAAACAGAAAGAAACTGAGATCATGGGTTGTCTACTACTTTGAGATTTACCTTTTTACCTTTTTTTTTGGAATATAGTTGACTTACAATGCTGTGTTAGTTTCAAGTGTACAACACAGTCAATCAGTTACAAAAATACATATGTCTGCTCTATTAGGTTATTTTCTCATATAGGCTACAGAGTACTGAGTAGATTTCTACTTTTTCTTGAAAGACAAAGGAAAAAAAACTAGTCTTTTGAGAAATTTTATAAAGCTCTCACTGTAAACATAATTTCTCAAATATATATATATATAAACTGTTCAATATTTTAAAATGTTAATCTATTTTTAACCTATTTTATCCTATTTGAGAAATATAAAATTCTTTCAGCTCAGAAGTGAATGGTAGATGAATACTTAACACATATATTTCTCCCTAATCTTGCTTATGGCTCAGAAAGAAAAATCTGGCAACACAACTAATTTCCTCTCTTTATAATGTGCTCTCACCCCTTGTTTCTGGAAGTAGAGAAATACTAATAAATGTCCCTATTCCTGCCTGAGAATTCAGGTTACAGCAGATTCCTTCTTCAGTGTAGTTCCATGTTCAACATGAGCTGCTAAACTTTTCCTGCTAGCAAAGCTATGAAATAATTCACTGACCGAGCAAGTTTTAAGTTCAAGTTTAGATGCTATATGGATATATAGAAACTCAGTTGGTTGTTGTCTATTCTGAGTTTAATGCTGAAGGATACTTTCTGTTGTTGCAGGTCTAACATGCCCATACTGATCAAATACATCCTAGAAATAGTCACTTTACCACAACTTCGTGTATGCCAAAGGTATATTCCTAAATGGTACATACACATCTTGGTTCCTTGTGTTTCAACAAAAAGTATTAGACTTGATTTTCTGAGGTTATAAAAACTGACTGAAAATTTCCCATTGTATGATGATGCTGGAATCTCTGATCTCTACTACTCTGAGTTCACAGTCAGGCTACTTAGTTTATTTTGAGAGAGCAAATCCTTCCTGCTGTTTCTCAGGAAATGGAAGAACACATTTATAGACTATGCTTTAATTTTATATTTCAATGGTTTTAGTTTTTTAACTATGTCTCACTTTGAAGAATATTTAATTATGTGGAGATATTAACACTTTCAAAAAGAAGCTAAAACAGGGTGGGGGGAGGGTGGGCGGTGGAGAGAAGAGTATTCTCAGAAACTTAAGCTTAAAGAGTGACTTTTCAAAAAATGTCTCATACAAGCTGTTACACCCTGTTTCTTCCTGTGAAGAATTTTCCAAGCATTAAGTTGTGCAATAGCTTAACGAAGAAAAAAGGAAATGCCCAAGTTTCTCTCAAATATGTAACAGCATAGAGAAATTAGAGGCTTAATTTTAAAGTGCCCTATCACCTGCTTAGGCTTGTGAAATCACTACAATGATCTCTGAGTCACTCAACTCATCTGGACTCACCTTTTCATGCTAGCCATACCCTCCTGGGCTTTCAGAGGCCATCACTGCTCTTAATAGGGGGCAGAAACAGTTAATGGCCTTGAGGAATAAATCTTTCAGGGGATTAACACAGCTAACCGAGACGAAATGCTTCCAATTGTTTCTGACTTCTTTACGGGCAAAGACAAGCAAGGTACAGTGAAGGAGATGGAAAGGAGACAGGCTGTATAAGCTAAGATGCTACAAATACTGCACAACCTTCTGAAATGGTTGAATTCTCCCCTATGCAGAGCATTTTTAAGGAAGAAGGAGAAACAAACGCAGTGAAAATAAAATGCAATCATATACGGAAAGAAACAACATAGACAAATGCAAAGACTAGGAGCACCGTTATGAAATGACCTGTCATGTTTCAGGGAGCTGTGGCACACCGCAAACCCACCTTCCTGCCCAGCCCTTGCCCAGCTCCCCCCAGGCTCTGTTCCCCCTTTCCTGACTTGCTACCTCTCTCCCATTGCCAAGTGCAGCCCAAAGTCAGAGAACTGGGCGCGGTCACCTGGCAGCTGTCCTGCTCTCCTGCTGTCAATACTCCAAAGGCACTGGCATCAGAGCCGTTATCAGAAGGGCTCATGAATGATAACCACTCTGATTTTGTCCAATGATGCACAAGTCTCACAGAAGTTCTGAGAGTTACAGGAGACTTGGGGGACATGAAGAATAACTTCCTCCAATGAAAGATGAGGAAACTGAGGCTCAGAGGGATTAGCGGACTTCCCTAAGCCCATCCTCTGTTAATGGAAGAACTAAGACTAGAACACAAGTTCCCTAAACTCAATTTTTGTTCCCTCTCTTATTTTTCCTTCCCCTCACAACATGCTTCAGTTCAGTTCAGTTCAGTCGCTCAGTCGTGTCTGACTCTTCGCAATCGACCCCATGAATTACAGCATGCCAGGGCTCCCTGTCCATCACTATCTCCCGGAGTTCACTCAGACTCATGTTCATTGAGTTCATGAAGCCATCCAGCCAGCTTATCCTCTGTCATCCCCTTCTCCTTCTGCCCCCAATCCTTCCCAGCATCAGTCTTTTCCAATGAGTCAACTCTTCACATGAGGTGGCCAAAGTACTGGAGTTTCAGCCTTAGCATCATTCCTTCCAAAGAAATCCCAGGGCTGATCTCCTTCAGAATGGACTGGTTGGATCTCCTTGCAGTCCAAGGGACTCTCAAGAGTCTTCTCCAACAACACAGTTCAAAAGCATCAATTCTTCGGCGCTTAGCTTTCTTCACAGTCCAACTCTCACATCCATATATGACCACAGGAAAAACCATAGTCTTGACCTTAGTCAGCAAAGTAATATCTCTGCTTTTGAATATACTATCTAGGTTGGTCATAACTTTTCTTCCAAGGAGTAAGCATCTTTTAATTTCATGGCTGCAGTCACCATCTGCAGGATTTTGGAGCCTCTCAAAGTCTGGCACTGTTTCCACTGTTTCCCCATCTATTTCCCATGAAGTGATAGGACTGGATGCCATAATCTTTGTTTTCTGAATGTTGAGCTTTAAGCCAACTTTTTTCCTTTCCTCTTTTACTTTCATCAAGAGGCTCTTTAGTTCTTCTTCACTTTCTGCCATAAGGGTGGTATCATCTACATATCTGAGGTTATTGACATTTCTCCCAGCAATCTTGATTCCAGCTTGTGTTTCTTCCAGTCCAGTATTTTTCATGATGTATTCTGCATATAAGTTAAATAAACAGGGTGACAGTATACAGCCTTGACATACTCCTTTTTCCTATTTGGAACCAGTCTGTTGTTCCATGCTTAAGCTTCCTTAAATCACCACCTAAACTTAATATTTCAGGCAAGGCCTGTGTGTTTTATTTTTGAAGGTCATTCATGGTATTCATTTTAGGGTATCAACCAAAAGGAAAAATAAAACAAAACTCACTACTGGCATTTAATCCTCACTAACAAAATCCCAACAGGGCCCTCAGTGATACAGGACTATTATTATACTTGTCCTAAATCAGTGAGCTCCTTTTTCCAAGTTAACTATTACTAACTTTCAACTGTCTTCTCAAGGCCTCCTCATTCTCAGCAGATTTCATTTGCTCCTACCTCTCTGAAAACCTAAGCCATCAGGAAGGAACTTTCTCAACTTCCTCCCTGCCTCCACATGGCTACTCATCCACAGTGGCACATATCTTTCCCACCTCCTCTTCTGTCTCCAAGGAATGAATGTCCTTATTCCCTCCTGAGACAAACTTGTGCTCCAGACCCTGGCCACCCTATCTTTTCTGGAACTTTACTCCATTCTACCTCAGTCATTTCTACCTCTGTCTTCTACCTCAGTCACTTCTCCACTCTTCTCAACAAAAATACAAGCTCTAGCTACCAGGCCACACACAAAAATATTCCTCATGGATAAATGTGTACACACAGACACACATGCACACACACACTCCACTCAGTGCCCCCACTTCTCAACCCCTACTCTTTCTTCATCCATGACGATCTAGATTTAGACTTTAGAACCTCTACCTATGAAATGCCTGATCGCCAAACCCAGTCTCCCATTTTCAGTCTTTACCTGACCTTCCCGTGGCCTTGGTCACATCTGACCGTTTTCCCTACTTAACACATGGGCGATTTGGCAAGCTGCTCAGCCGAGCTTTCAAAATAATTTATCTGTAAAGGATAATAACAATAATTATTTCAGGGGGTACTATCAGGATTCTCTGACATAACATATGGAAACACCACCAAAAGACCCTGGTGCTTAAATTACTACCATCTGTACTTGTGGATTTTCCTGGTCCTTTTTCTCTCCCCCCTTCTTTTGTCTGTTCAGTCTCCGGTCCTTGCATGGGGATCTCAACTGTACATGTGGCTAAAACCATCAACTCCAATCACTCCCCAACACACATCTCCAGCCCTGACTTCTCTCCGGGGGTCCAGCTTCTCAAGATCAGCTGAATGTCTCAGAGACACCCCAACTTTACTTCAAACTGAACTCACTATTCTCTCTCCAAACTTGCTTCCTTTCTGTTTTCCATTCTGATGAATGACATCTTGAGCCAGTGAATTTTCCCAACCAGAAACACTGAGTTATTTTCTTCTTTTCTCTTACTCTTCTCCCATTTTTCACCAACTTGGCAGCCAATTCTTTCTCCTAAATGATTCTCAAATCCATGCTCTCCTTTCCTTTCCCACCATCATCACCTTAGTTCTGGTCCTCATTATTTCTACCTGGACTATTTCAACAGCCATGGGACTTTTCTCTGCTTTCTTTTCACACACCTTAGGACATTGATTTCAGCCTTTATTTCACTTTTGATGATTCCACAATGCTAGTAGGTATGATCCTAGACAGGGCTGGACCAAGAATCCGAACCAAGAAGCACCTTCTGCTCTCCTCCCCTCTGCACCATGACCTCTGTTTCACTCCCATAGACTTGGTGTTCCTCACAAACTGAGCTCTTCTGGGTTCTGAATCTGGGCTTTCTTCTGTTTGTTTTTTTTTTTTTCCTCCTGTTGAGCCTAGTAAATAATCCTGTCTGTCCCTCCAATATTTAGCACCAAAATCACCCCTGCATGAATTCTTTCCTCCCAAACAAGAAAGAAAAAAGAGAGAGAGAGAAGGAAGAAAGAACAAATTATTCCCTCCTTGTTTCCCCACTCTCCACTATTACTTATCACAATGGACTGCTGTAAAGTGTTTCATATTCTAGGTTCTGATTGATGATTTGTGTATCTTTCTGCTGTCAGGCACTGTGTCATACTCACATTGTAACCTATTTGCAGAGCAGAAATAGAGACACAGATACAGAGAACAGACCTGTGGACACAGGGAGCATAAAGAGAGGGTGGGACGAACTGAGAGGAGCACTGACATATAAGAAAAGGATCGGCAGTGAGGAGCTGCCGTGCGGCGCAGGGAGCTCAGCTCAGGGCTCTGTGCTGACCCGGAGGGCTGGGGTGGGGGGCGGGGAGGAGACTCAAGAGGGAGAAGGTACGTATACTATGGCTGGTTCACACTGCTGCACAGCAGAATGCAACACAACGCTGCAAAGCAATCATGCTCTAATTAAAACATTGAAAAATTAAAAAAAAAAAAAGAGTTTACCATGATGACTGGTATACAGCAGAAAGGAGGAAAAGAGATAAAGGATTAAAATGTAATAGTTTGGATCTCAGCAAATGTCTATTAAACAAATGAAGCAGCGTGGCTGTCAAGTATATCAGAATAATTGAATAGAAAGGAGGCTAGGGAGACAGGTGGGAATGATAGCTGGTGAGGTGAGCATAGAGGAGCCTCAATGAGAAACAGAAAGGTCCACTTGCATGAAGTCCTCTCCTGAGGATGTAAGGTCAGTGGTTGGGGTTGTTATCACCAAATTCAGGTGAATAGAGCCTGTTTAAAGCACAATAGAAGAAAAAGTCCAACAATCCAAGGACACTGATCTTATAAGCAGCTTTTGGACTCTAGAACACTCTACATTATCATTTTATCAGACTTTCTGCAAGACTAGTACATGTCAGTTGTTAGACTGTCAGTTCAGTTCAGTCGCTCAGTCGTGTCCAACTCTTTGCAACCCCATGAATCACAGCACACCAGGCCTCCCTGTCCATCACCAACTCTCAGAGTTCACTCAGAGTCATGTCCATCAAGTCAGTGATGCCATCCAGCCATCTCATCCTCTGTCGTCCTCTTTTCCTCCTGCCCCCAATTCCTCCCAGCATCAGGGTCTTTTTCAATGAGTCAACTCTTCGCATAAGGTGACCAAAGTATTGGAGTTTCAGCTTTAGCATCAGTCCTTCCAAAGAACACCCAGGGCTGATCTCCTTTAGAATGGACTGGCTGGATCTCCTTGCAGTCCAAGGGACTCTCGAGTCTTCTCCAATACCACAGTTCAAAAGCATCAATTCTTCAGTGCTCAGCTTTCTTCACAGTCCAACTCTCACATCCATACATGACCACTGAAAAAACCATAGCCTTGACTAGAAGGACCTTTGTTGGCAAAGTAATGCCTCTGCTTTTGAATATGCTATCTAGGCTGGTTATAACTTTCCTTCTGAGGAATAAGTGTCTTTTAATTTCATGGCTACAATCACCATCTGCAGTGATTTTGGAGCCCCCCAAAATAAAGTCTGACACTGTTTCCACTGTTTCACCATCTATTTCCCATGAAGTGATGGGACCAGATGCCATGATCTTCATTTTCTGAATGTTGAGCTTTAAGTCAACTTTTTCACTCTCTTCTCTCCTATATACATAAAGCACCTTAAGAAGAGCAGACAAAAGAAAAATAAAATACACCTGTCACCCATTCATGGACCAGAGGGCCTAGATGAACCATGTCATATACTATCTATTTTGAGACCACAGCTTGTCCCCTACAATAATTTCCAACTTATTTATAATAAGCTGTGTTATGCACAACAAGGTTTCATCCCACGGTATACTAAGGAAAAAGTACACTCACTCTTCAAAGGCATGTAAATACCCACTTATCAAACTAAGCAACCTAGCATTTGGTGTGACATATATAGGAAACTGGAGAAGAAATGAGACCCCATGAACTGGGAACAGAGTGAAGCAAAGTAAACCTGGAGAAAACCTGAGCTGCAACTGGTAGTATCTTCCCAATAATAAAGGCACATCTATAATTAATGGGCTTTCAAGAGTGTTCAGCCATGTATTACGGCATCACACCTCATAAAACATTCATTCAAAAGCCATATCGGTAATGCACATCCCAGCTGTATGAGCATGTGCAGGGCAGTGAAGAAGAAAGAAGGGACTTGGAAGTGAGACATCCACTGCCCTACAAAGATGACCAAGCATGAAAGGCCACCATCAGTGCTAAACAACACTAATAATAAAACTGAAAAGAAACTGGAATGTTGGGAATGTTAGGATTAAATTGTCACTAAATAAATAATGTTCCCAAAAGAGTAAACAGATTTCTAGAAAATGTTTGTAGATGTAAAGGGTTAGAGTGAAATTGCTAGTCACTCAGTCCTGTACCAAGTCTTTGTGACCCCATGGTCTGTAGCCTGCCAGGCTCCTCTGTCCATGGGATTCTCCAGGCAAGAATACTGGAGTGGGAAGCCATTCCCTTCTCTAGGGGATCCTTCTGACCCAGGGATCAAACCCAGGTCTCCTGCACTACAGGCAGATTCTTTACCTTCTGAGCCACCGGGTAACATACATGCAAATACAGGCGAGAAAGATACTTAAAATAATCTCAACTACTTTGGAACTTTTAAAGTTGTATCAATTATGCTAATAAGATCAAGTCATAAATGTACATATAACAAGATAAGGCATATTTCAAAGCCCTAGTAATTTAAAAATCAATGACCCAGGAACACACAAATAAGCCACCTGAACAAGATATAGATCTTAGAAAGTGATCTGTATAAATGTAATGTTCATGCTAGAGGTGGCATCAAAAATGTGGAGCAGGAGTGGATTATTTGGTAAGTAGTGTTGAGGAAACTTGCTAGCCCACAATATGAACATTTTTTAAAAAATGAATTTACACCTCATATCTTAAGCTCCAAATTATTTAAAAACCCAAGAGTAAACCTATAAAGCTAAAAAAGTGAAAAGATACCATGTGAGCCCAGAATACAGAAGGGTTTCTTAAATGACTTAAAATGTATAATCACAACTAATACTAAAAATTGTGAGTTCAACTACATTATAATTAAAGATTCTGTAGTCAATGTTAATAAAGGGCACCACAGACAAAGTTATCAGACAAATGACTTACTAGAATAGAAGTATTCACAATATCCACAGCTAACAAGGGATTCATTTCTAGAATCTACAAGGAACTCCACAAGAATTCTTTCAAGGGACTTCTTACAAGAAAAGGGCAAGAGACCCAATTCACAGAAAAGGGAAATTAAATTAAGTAAATGAAGAGATACTCAACCTCACTTATAATCAAAATAAGCAGAAATGAACCATGGGCCACAATGAACAGCTAATGGATAGCAAATTCAGGAAATAAGTTAATAAAAAAAGGACTCACATGTAGTACTGGTGGAGATATAAAACTGACAATATGCCATACAGTTCATTATAAAATTAGTACATTTATGTCCTAATACTCCGTGTGGACAATACTGCCTCAAGAAACACTCACTGATAGATTCAATATACTTATGTTCCTTGGGGGGAAAATAGCACATACATACTGCATGGAAGCCAAAAACATTTATAAAAATGTTGACCCTTTCATGTTCCTATTTCTACAGTCTGCATATGTGGTAGGATTTTAATGAAACCTTTGCTAAAAAGGTCAGTCAGTTCAGTCACTCAGTCATGTCCGACTCTTTGCGACCCCATGGACTGCAACACATCAGGCCTCCCTGTCCATCAGCAACTCCTGAAGTTTACTCAAACTCATGTCCATTGAGTCAGTGATGCCATCCAACCATCTCATCCTCCATCATCCCCTTCTCCTCTCGCCTTCAATCTTTCCCAGCATCAGGGTCTTTTCAAATGAGTCAGCTCTTCACATCAGGTGGCCAAAGTATTGGAGTTTCAGCTTCAACATCCTTCCAATTAACATTCAGGACTGATTTCCTTTAGGATGGACTGGTTGGATCTCCTTGCAGTCCAAGGGACTCTCAAGAGTCTTCTCCAACACCACAGTTCAAAAGCATCAATTCTTCAGTGCTCAGCTTTCTTTATAGTTAAAACGGTATGTAAGACTAAATAAAATGTTCTCATTTCTCTTCACAGATGAGGATAAGGACAGAGAAAGAAGCAGATCTAATGACACAGATGTTTTAGCATGTGTATGTGTATGTGTGTGACTTGCTCAGTCATGTCTGACTCTTTGCGACCCCATGGACAAACGAGGCCTAAGCTTGTCCATGAGACCTGGTTAAGTTACAGTCTCCACTTGCCTCAGTTTCTTTACATAAGACATCAATAATACCCACCCTGCACCACACTAGGATGATTAGAGATAATCCATGTAAAGCATTCAATAAATAGAAAGTGATTTTTTTTTAAACCAGAAAAAAGTGCATCATGCACTAACCCTAATAGATTGTGGTGTCCTGCCTAATCCATCTTAGAACACGAAAACCTCAGCAACAGGCATGAAAACCAGAGAGACAGATTCAATATGAACCTAGATGTCAGCTTTTCCCACTACAGAACATGGTAAATTATCTCTCTTCTTCCATATACTTATTGAAAACTGTAAAGGTTAAGGTTCAGTTCAGTTGCTCGGTCGTATCTGACTCTGTGATCCCATTAACCACAGCACGCCAGGACTCCCTGTCCATCACCAACTCCCAGAGTTTACCCAAACTCATGTTCATCAAGTCGGTGATGCCATCCAGCCATCTCATCCTCTGTCGTCCCCTTCTCCTCCTGCCTCCAATCCCTCCCAGCATCAGGGTCTTTTCCAATGAGTCAATTCTTCGCATCAGGTGGCCAAAGTACTGGAGTTTCAGCTTCAGCATCAGTCCTTCCAAAGAACACCCAGGACTGATCTCCTCTAGGACAGATTGGTTGGATCTCCTTGCAGTCCAAAGGTTAAGGTTAGGAAGTCTCTTTTAGCTCCTGGGAAATGAATATAAGGCTGCTTCTGATGGCAGCTATGACAGTGATGACCCTGGGACTGGTGTCAGAGTCCTGACTCCACAAACACAAGGAAGTCCACTCCAATATTCCTGCTTGGAGCATCCCATGGACAAAGGAGCCTGGCAGGCTACAGTCCCTGGAGTTGCAGAGAGTCAGACGTGAGGAAGCAGCTTAGTACGCATGCATGCACATGTTGGACAATGTCAGGAGAATGCTTAGAAGAACTCTAGCTATCCATGACTGAGTAACTGCAGGACCTCAAAGCTTGACCATGAAAACAATTAACCTGGAAACAAGATCAGATCGAAAGTCAGGATTTTACACATCAGCTACTGAATGTTCAACAAAGAGGAAAAATTATACTTGGGAATCTTTATAACCTGATGGCTAACATGCTGTATATGTCACCATTTTGGCATTTTCAGCCCGGAGAAGTTGTTTCACTTTGGTCCTCAGTTCCTAACCTATGGACTCTAGGATCCTGGCAGAGGTCTATATACTGAACCCTTGTCTCACTCATACATGGACTGCTGCTGCTGCTGCTGCTGCTAAGTCACTTTAGTCGTCTCCAACTCTGTGTGACCCCATAGACGGCAGCCCACCAGGCTCCCCTGTCCCTGGGATTCTCCAGGCAACAACGTTGGAGTGGGTTGCCATTTCCTTCTCCAATTCATGAAGGTGAAAAGTGAAAGTGAAGTCGCTCAGTCATGTCCGCGTCTTCGCAACCCCATGGACTGCAGCCTACCAGGCTCCTCCGTCCATGGGATTTGCCAGGCACGAGTACTGGAGTGGGGTGCCATCACCTTCTCCACATACATGGACGGACGTGTTTTACAAATATGGAAGATCCTGTGGTCGTTCTTTATAATACATATACAGTTAAGTAATACTAAATAGTAACTTTGTCAGTAAAAATTAGCAATCATCAGAAATGAGAAGAAAACTCTAAAGAAGCAAAAATCTTTAAAACCTTTTAGTATTAAATAAAAGTGTCCCAATTTTTATAAGGGTTGAGAACCACTGCTTTAAAGTTCATGATTTCTAACTGAAGACAGTTTGTATTTATAACAGACATGAAGGAAAAAGAGAGGGTTTCAAAAAACTGAAAATCCTAATGTACATTTATCTCCATTCCCAGTCCTCTCCTGACCATAAACTTTCCCTTGGCATTTAACATCAAAGGTAGTTACCCTTTCATTCTTAGTTCACAAGCCATTGCAACTGTTTAAAGATAGAAATGGCACTGCATTGTGTATTAAGAAAATATACATGTAGCATTCCATTCCTCCCTTAAAACAGAAAAGATCACTCAGTTTATTTCTTCTCCCCTCTCTTCCACCTTCTCTTCATTCTCCTGATGCTCTGACACAACTCTACAAAGGGGAAGTTATAGATCACTACAGATACTCAAAATGTTCAAGAGAAAAAAAGAAATATTTTATCCAGTATTTCCCGTGAAAACGTACTCTAAATTTTAATTTATATTCTTCTCAGTGTAACATAAAAATCCTAGCTAAAGACAGCCTCAACATGAAACACTGCAAAAATAAGAAAAATAAACATTTCTGTCTAGGGAGTATTACAAAAATATTTGATACATAAGGTGTATATGGATTTGGCCATGTCTTTCTATAATATAAGCTTTTCAGTAACTTATCGTGAACTGGGGATAGGGAGGTTAGGGAGCTATGTAAGGTAATCATACTGTATGTAGGGTAATGGGGTGTGGAGAGAGTCATATACATTGTTTATTAATTTATCATTTCTTTTCTGGGATGTAAACCGTGTTCTAAGGGTAAACCAGGAGTGCTTTTTTTATTCTAAGAAGTTAAAATATGCTAATCTGACCTTTCAAACTAGGACCTGACAAGATATCTGTAAATTAAAACTTGCCATTAGAATTATGGCAGCAGAAAGCAAGTCACAAAGATGCAAACACAGCTAAATCTAGTCACCAACACAAAGGAAGTGTAAATGTAATGATGGGAAAAACCAGAACAATAAAACCCCTTAAACTCCGGGTAGAGAGCAATGCGAAAAGACCTAAAGATTTAGGTAAAGTTAATCTCAAGTCAGTGTTTATCAGCTCGCCTTTAGAAAGGTGAAAGGTCATCTGCATCATCACCACCATCTCTGCCTTAGGCAGCAACTTTCCAGATTTCAAGGAAGCCAAGCATTATAAATCGTTAAGACCCCGTTCAAGTCCCATCATGTCCATTTACTACTATGACCATTGACAAGTCACATTTTATCAGCCTCAGTTTCTTCTCTCCATCAAATAGAATAAATGAATCCTGTTTCAGACTGTCAAAAGAAAAAATACATTACAAATGAGATAGAGAAAAATGCTCTCTGTAAACAGAAAATAGGGGGCTTCCCTGGCGACTCAGCGGTAAAGAGTCCATTTGCCAATGCAAGAGACCTGGGTTTGATTCCTGGGTCAGGAAGATCCTCTGGAGAAGGAAATGGCAACCCACTCCAGTATTCTTGCCTGGGAAATACCATGGACAGAGGAGCCTGGTGGGCTATGGTCCACAGGGTCACAAGAATCAGACACGACTTATTGACTAAACAACAACAAACAGAAAATAAGGATCTAAAGGCCATGTATTATTATTCCTGGGTTATTATTTAGTTATGATTAAATTCCACTAGAGTGGAAATAAATCCTGTTCCTAAGTAGCGGATAAGTTTGAGAGGTCACAAAGGCTGTTCTATTTTATCTGAAACAGAATCACAGATGCTGAGGAAAGTCCTCAAGTAAATCAATGAACCAGAGGGCCAAGAATATACCTGGGTATAAAAAATAGAGACAAATGGTTGAACAGGTCTTCCCTTTCAAGAGTCTCTCTTAATGACTTGTTTTCACTTTTAATCTCATGATGCATTTGGCAAGAAGAGGCACAAACTCAGACATATGAAAATCAAATTTAAGAAGTCCACATCTATTTAGAAAAAGATAAAACTAATTGCTCAGTGCTCACAGTGTATCTTGGTTACTTAATGCTAACACAGTTATACCAATTACTGATAATATCACAATGCTCAAAGCAGCTGCATTTTAAGAGATTAAAGTTCTGAAGGATTATTGGAATAATGGGATCTTATCATTCAAATTACTTCCATGTTGCTAAAAAGAAAAAGAAAGGGGAAGGGAGGGGAAAGTACAAATTTACCAGGCTGAGAAACTACCAAAGATTTTCCTTTCAAAGCAAAATCAATTATGTAATAAATATGTTTTACTATAAAAAATTCAGCATGGGAGGGAGCGGGTATGATGAACATAGAACATCATGAACTTAGGCTCTGCTTCCCCGGGGAAGCTCAAGTGCCCAATATGATGAAGGGGCTAAGCGTACACAGTACTGCGATTGTGCATTTTCCCTCCCTGCTACAAAAAGAGACCCCTCTTCGTGGAATCTCCTTTTTCTGCCTCCAGTCATTTGCTTGGACCCCTTCTTCCAAAAGAAAGTGAAAGACGATGTCACTGGCTAACATCATTCAAACATTTAATTTGAGGCTACAATCTTCCTACCAAACTGACTCTCCTCAACCTCCCCTAGTGTCCCTCTGCAAGGCTGGAATTCAACCAGACAGATAAATAAAGGCAGGAAAACAAGGATGGGCTTTCACTGGGGTGGGGGTAGGGGGTGAGGGTGGAGAGAAGTCCATCTGAGTCCCTGGAGAGAGGAGCTGCCAGAGAAATGAAGCAGCACAAAGTCTGAGCAGAAAACTAGCCTTTGCTCTAGCATTTTGTTCTTCACCTCTGCACTTCTGAGACGGAGCAAGACAAGCATGTGAACTGTAATCTACCTAATGAATCTGAGAAAACTCATTCTCAGTTTTACTCTGATGAAAAATGGCATTTAGTGAATAAAGATGTCAGACTCCTACCTTTAAAAGTACTTCTGTCTCAGTAAGGGAGCCTGGCTAAGAAACCACGACTGGAGTTAACAAACCAGACACCAGACTAAACATCTCACAACTAGCTGCCCCTCATTTCTGGGCACTACCTCTCTGGTGTATGCGTCTGCATCACCAATTCCCTTAGGTGACAGTCTGGCTCTCCCAGAATGGAAAGCAAAGAGCCTGGACTCCTGTTACACTGGCTGAAGAAGTAGGATTGAGTCTGGACACCAGGACTCTTGCTTCCCTCTCCCTTACACATCACCCTCAACTCATCCCCTTTCTCCCCTAGGTCCCCACCCCACCCACTCACAATACTGCTTATAACCCCGGGCCCAGGGAACAAAGTGAAGAACAAAGAGCCGCTGCTTCAGGCGGCAGGAGGAAGACAGGCAAGGGAGGAGAGGGCAGCTGAGGACTCAGGAAGCCTCCCAAGCACAGTCAGTCCTGCCTGGAAAGCTCCCGCCTAGAGTGAGTGGGTGAGGAAGCAGGGCAGGTCCCCGGGCGCCGTGTGCCGCCGCGCGCGTTCACGCCCGTGTCCACTGCACCCCGCCGGCAGCACAGCCACAGAGTTTGGAGATACCCTCCGAGAAAGCAAGCAGCCAGGGGCGCACAATGTAGAAACTGCACGCGAGTGAGGCTGCAGCACGGAGCTGCAGATCGGCTGAGTGACAGCCCAGCGCCCAGCCCGCGGGCTCACGACTCGGCCTCGCACCTGGACCAGGCGGCCACCCTGCACCCTCAGGGCGCTCTCCTCTCCCGGGACTGGCTCCTGGCGGGCTCCGAGAGCTGGGACCGCGCGATGCGGCGGGGGCTTCACTCCTCCATCCTGGGACCCGGCAGCACGTTACAGATGGCCGTGCACTTCCTGTATGAAACACACAGGGGAGAGAAAGAATGGAAGAGATCCGAGCGCCGGCCGAGCGGAGGCAGGCCGGCGGGGAGGGCGGCCGAGGGGGCTGCGGGTTGCATAACCGATCGCCTCGCACGGTCGGCGGCCCCCAGCACTCTCTTCGGCGGGCGACCCGCCACCCCGGCGGCCCGCGAGGTGGCCGCCCCGCGGCCCGGCCTCCCCCTGCCGGCCGCCTCGCCCGCGGCGCGCTGGCAGCCCTTCCGTTTCCAGCCCCCGCCTGGGTTCCCCTCCCGCTCTACCTAAGTCAACTCCACGCTGTCCGCCTGCCTGCCTGCCTAGGGGTTCCTCCTTTCCTCTCCTCTCCTTCCCGCCCCGGGGGCGGGGGTGGGGGTGGGGGTGGAAATCTGACGAGGGGACGGTATAAAGACCAGACAATCCTTACCCGGGAGAGGAAGCTGGATTTTAAAGTTTAAGAGTCACATCCCCGCATACCCATTCCAGCTCAGCAGCCTAAAGAGCTTCAGGATGGGAAAAGACTTGTCTTGCGCCTGGCTGACTCAAACGGGAGAACGTGCCCGCAGCAGACACGGACTGCCAGAAAAAGAAGGAAAAAAAAAAGTATTCTGGGTTCCTAGGCTCCCTCTCTACTGAGACCCTTAGCTGCACAGTGTCCTAATATTTATATATTCCAATTCCACATGAAAGATCATCATATAGTGAAGAATGCCTATAGTGCATTCTTCCAAAAAACAAGTATTTCTCTGGGCGTACAAACCACTAAGCAGTTCCCAGATTCTGGGTTTATGTCCATTTTGTTACCCTCCGACTTAGGTGAACTTCAGGGTCCTGCTAACAAATGGTTTAAGAATCTGCCATAAGCTCTAGGAGTGTTCAGTGCCCAGTTTCTGGGCTTGCAAGTGAGAACAATTTCATCCCTACCGTGCCTGCCCTTGCTCAAGAATCTATCAAGTTGCCAGGTACTTAAAGCACTGTCTCTGATCAACAGCTTCTTTTATCATCAAGGTGATGGCTTAAATAAAAGTTATTCTAGCTTCAAAACTCAACATGGAAAATAGTATATAAGGAATGATTATTCTACATGAAAAGTTCAATTTTGACTGAAGTAGAAAGAAACTGACGGACATTAAGCTCCTGCTCAGTGTTAGCATCTCATTTTAAACTCCCTTTAATCTTAATATTTCCCAATAGATCTGCAAAAGTCCTATTCTCACATTCCCAATACAGGAAACTGGGCCAGAAACATTAAGTATCTATCCTGATGTCTTGGCTAAAAAGTAGTCAAGAGGAGAGGTCTTTTCTAAGTATAAAGTCTGTACCACTTCCTCTCCACTCTTAATTCTCAAAACAATCATGAATTCTCAGGGAATAATCAAGCCCAGTGACTATCGTGATCCATCCCTTTGTTTCCCACTGAGCCTGTAGTTCCATACCATCACTCCGTCACACTAGCTGGGCTCCTTACCCACCTGAATTATGTGTACCTTGATAACTCGAGCAGAGGACACTGTGCTCTTTACCACTATCTACCACTGGCTCTGTCAGCCTTTTCAGAATTATTCAGTGGCAAAAGTTCAGAAGGTTATGGGACAGCCACTTACATGCCAAGGTACAAAGTCTGTTCAGTTCAGAACCTAATCTGCTGACTAATATTTGTTCCCTGAATTCTTTTACTCTAACTGGGCTCTTTTAAGAAGAAGGCAAACAAACAAACACACAAACAAAAACAACACCCACACAAAGTGAACGAAACACGCATGGACTCCACTCTTGATGAAATCTGAAATTCTCTTTTAATTTCCTTTTGTTTCAGCGCTTAGTTCACACTCACCTGTCAACAGCACGCTGCTATTAGCCTCTTGACAAGCCAAGAAAGAGTATGTATTAAAAGGAGATTAAGAATTGTGGCAACAGTGAGACCCCAGACATTCGAGGGGGAGAGTGAGGGAGAAAGTGAGTGCCCTTCCCTGCCACCTTATTCAGCAGCATAGCCTCTGGGAACTCTACAGCGGGTAAGTCAAGGCCAAGGGCAGGTCAAGTCTGCCAGTAGGAGTTGAGCAGAAGCAGATGCTTTCCCATCCTTCAGGTCCGCACAGTGGCATGAGGGCTAATACTAAAAAATCTCCTGAGGGCTCTTAGCATCCTTTTAGGGCCCAGCTCTGCCTCTGCTGCTGTCATTTTCCTTCTCGAAGTCCCTTGTTTATCCTGGACCTGTCCACTTTTCATTTCCTTTCACAAACTTAATGCTTCATCCCAAAGCCCTGCCATTTCTTTCCCACAAAGTACCCGCTGGGAGAGAAGGGGGACAGAGAGCAGTTAACTCAACATTTCTCTCAATTCTCTCTCATTTAAAAAAAAAATGATAATTACCATGTTTGGGATACAATTCTATTTTGAAATACTTTTTGGTACCCTGCCTTCATTGCTGTTACTTACTCCAAGAGCCTTGAAGGAAAAACCTCTCAAGAAAAATTAAATTCTTGAGACAAAGCAAAGGAAACATGATCAAGTTAAGCTGTATGGATCCCAAAGTTCATAGTCTGGATAATGCAAGACTCCTAAGATTGCATCTGTTCCTGACATATATGTATCCTAACCATCACAAGGTCTAAGCATCATACTGCACATTCCCATGGCTCAGCTATTCTCCTGCCCCTTCTGTACTTCATGGAAACTGTTTCTTGCTTGACACTGTTAAGTAGGGGAAAAAATATTAAAATAACAACCTCGTAAAAAGAGGGAAAAATGCTCCTGGGTAGGCACAAATGACACCACAAAAAATAAAACTGATTCTGGAAGAATACTGGAGGTTAATTTTTCAAGTCTCCACTCCCTAAGTACCACAATCCATGGATGAATACAGCAAGGGTGTGAAAGCCATTTCTGAAGCTCCAAATTAAGTGACAAGAGACTGCCTTCCTCGGGGCTAATGGGTATGGAGAAGGAGATGATAAACTCATATCCAAAAATGATGTTCCTTATCTTTCTTCATCTTCAAAGAGAAAGTCCTTACTTTGACAATTAAAAATGTCTGCTATGCTATTTCTCTGTGTGAGGATTCCTGGCCATTATTACAGGATTTTCTGCAAACAAAAAAAGAAATGTGACAAGCCATCTGGTTACCTAAGAGACTGCCTCTCTGCAGCAGCAGCAGCAGCAGCCTCCACAGTGGCATCCCTGTCTCTGCCTCCATTTCCAGGGAGGCACATGCAACAGGCTCTTCTGGGAAGGAGGTCTATGGCACTCACAGTCACTTCCCGGCCTCTGCAAGACCAGGACCATGGTTTTCAAGATGTCTTCAGAGCTAACTGGCTGACTTGATAGGCATTTACTCACAGAGGGTTATTAGCCATTTTCAAGGAGCCAGAGTATCATTTCCCATGGCAAAAATGTAGCAAAAAAAAAAAAGCCTGCCTGCAAGATGGTTTAGGCTCCCTTTTGGGCACAGAGTTCCCTGGTTTTAAGAAAGCTGAGAAGGAAAGCATTACTTAGAACACCTGCAGCCTGACTTGGGA
This sequence comes from Madoqua kirkii, assembly GCA_006408675.1. Lineage (NCBI taxonomy): Eukaryota > Metazoa > Chordata > Mammalia > Artiodactyla > Bovidae > Madoqua > Madoqua kirkii. The sequence continues at coordinate 43,928 of SJYC01004939.1, read as the reverse complement.
GACCCAGCTGCAAGTCAGAAACACAGGCCAGGATGGCTACAGGCCTGAGCTGGTATGTGTACTTCAACACACACACATTTTGAGCAGAATTAGTACTGTTTACATAGGACCCACAGGTGTACTGCCTCACTGGATTCCCAGAACTGCCTTTGCAGGGAGGACTCATTACCACTGCATTAAAAGCAGCAAAGCTCATACATGTTAAGCCATTTTCTCAAAGCAGTAGGTAATGGAGCTAAAATTCACCCTGGGTCTGTTCTTCTCTTGAGGAGACATGAGTAGGTGCATTTTGGCTGTGGGATTTATTATTCTGTGCTACACATCCTTTCCTCAGAAGACTCTCACTTTTAAAACACAACGTGGAATGTTCTCTCTCAACTACATCCTGTGACTGCATCCTCTTGCCAAGTTTTTTGAAAGTGTAAACTATAAATGTATTCTGCAATGGGCAACCGATTTTTAGCAATATGTCAATACAAATTAGGTTCAATCTGATCTTAGGTTGCAGCTGACAAGTGTTTAATAAAATAATAAAACAGATCCACTGGTCAGTCAAATTGTAATGGACAACATCTTCATACATTTTTTCCAACTTAGAATGCAAATATATATGTAAAGTGGGTCACCGTGACTGATGTATTGTGATTTAGTGAGTATAAATGTGAAAGATTAGCAAGGACCCATGAAGGCTTAGCTTAGATGCAAATACTTGTACATAAGTTAAAGTATTCAAACTGCTCCTGGCACAGACTGTGAGCACCAACAGCCTTGAGTTATTTCCTGACTGTTGATCCTGATGTGCATTGTGTAGACTAAACAGTGTCCTGTAAGATATTTTTCTTTGGAAGGCATGTTTTGTCTATTCATCTTTTGTAGTGGGTATTTCTGCCTCCTTATTAAAAAAATATTTTAAAAATTCTCTTTTAAAAAATATTAAAGAATCCAACAACTTAAAATAATTTGTCTTAACAAGTCAAATGAATATAGTACTTATTACTAAGACAATAACGTTCTTAAAAGGATTTTAAAAATAAATATCTGCACAATTACACACTGGGAAGTTGCATTAGGTGAGTTGATAGGGAAGAAGTCACACACATCACTGTCCACTGATATATCAGTTCTCAACAACCTATTAAAATGGAGCCTTACAAGGTGGCAAAGTTGGACAGCTTCATCTTCATTTCCCTTTCTTTGCCTGTAGTGGTATGACGAAGGCCAACAGCAGGAAAGAGAAACAAAGTGCCTGGAAAATCCAGAAATGTTATTATAAACTTTTGAAAGATTATTCATCAAGTTTTAAACTAAACCTAGCTAAACAAATTCCGACCACTTTACATGTACTGACTCAATTATTCCTGACAACACCACTTTGAGGCAAGAACTACCATTACCTCCATATGACAAACCAGGAAACAGACACAGAGCTATTAAATAATTTGCCTAAAGTAACACTACCTGGCAAATACCAGACCATGGGCAGCCTATCCAGCCAGAGAATCTACCTTTAACCAACACATTTTACTACCAAGGAGACACAATTGGCTTGGACTTGCCTTCTCCAGCATTAAAGTTCATGGGGAATACTCCCATGATAAGGCAGAAGGAGAGAAGTGAAAGGCTCAGAGGTTTCCTTTTCTGCAGCAAGAATGTAACCATTAGTTATACAGGGTCAGGGACTGAGCACCTGCTACATGTTGCTGAATAAATGAATCCTGGAAAGAAAGGAAAACATATTTGCAGAACAGTAAAGTTGGGAAGATCAGCCCTGGGATTCCTTTGGAAGGAATGATGCTAAAGTTGAAACTCCAGTACTTGGCTACCTCATGTGAAGAGTTAACTCATGGGAAAAGACTCTGATGCTGGGAGGGATTGGGGGCAGGAGGAGAAGGGGACGAGAGAGGATGAGATGGCTGGATGGCATCACTGACTCGATGGACGTGAATCTGAGTGAACTCCCGGGAATTGGTGATGGACAGGGAGGCCTGGCGTGCTGCGATTCATGGGGTCGCAAAGAGTCGGACACGACTGAGCGACTGAACTGAACTGAACTGAAAGCTGGGAAGAAGGGCTGCTTCCCTACCTTGACCAGAATCCTGGATTTTAAAGCTCCAGGATTGCCTGCCTCCAACACAACTGAATGAGCAAGGGGAGGGAATGCAGTGCGCTCCCCCTGCTTAGATCTTGATAAAGCAGTTGATACAGTGTCCCATACAATCAGGATCGCCAAATCAACTGAAACTTCAGTGGCTACAAGATCCACACAGGAGTTACGAAGGATGGGGAAAAAAACACCAGATACATTTACCAGTGTGATGAAGAAAAGAACCACAAGGAACAGTATTCAATTTGTATTCAAAAGTAACTTAGGAATTGTCCACACTGTTATAATCAAATTTGCACATACCATTAACTTGGGAGCTGTGAAAAGGGCAAATGAGGGCAAGCCAACTGACTTAGTTAAATTAACAGAGAGGTGAAGAAAAACAAGAAGTTTGGTTTTATTTTTGTGCTCCCTTTAATTTTCAGGGAGGGGCTGAAAGTGCCCATTGGGTAGTAACTGCCTCTAAACCTGAAATGCCAAGACTGAACTAAGTAAAGTAAGCAACAGTAAACTGGATATGTTTTAAGATTTTAGGGCCTTCCATCTGAACTTCAAATAGCATGATCCTATTATTACAAAGACCATCAGTAAGGTTCCATGGGAAATGATATTCCTTTCAACAAGAACACTTTGTTAGTAAAACTCAAAGAAATGAAGGGGCTCAGAGGCTGAATTTAGAGGTCAGATGAAAAAGTCAGTAGTGTATGTGTAATCTGGCCCTGCTACAAATATGCCGCTCCGGCAGAAGGTCATGAGAATGGTTTGCAAACACACGGCAAAATAAAGAACAGCGGAGAAGGAAGAGGGAAGAGAGCAAAAAACTTGGACTAACATTATTTTTTTAAGCATAAATTATCATTTCTAATTTTTTTAACGTTGAGAAATTGCTTTTCCCTTGGTAGAACTGTTTGCCTTCCTGGTAGATTTAGAAATCGAGAAACGGAAGTAGGAGAGGTCCAAGACATTTGGGGGGAAAAAAAAGGCCTAATTCACTCTAGGTCCCAGGAAATGCCCAAGTGAGCATCATTTCACTTAACTGAAGAGACTGAAGAACTGAACTATTAGCTCTGTAGAAAGCCTGCCCCACACAGTGGACTCCACAGCTCATGAGAGACTGTTGATGAAGAGACAGTCACCAGGGAAATGCTACAGGATCTATTTCCTTTGAAATTAAAAAAAGGGGTGGGGAAGGGTTGGGTAGGGTAAGGGTGGGGTATGTCTTAACACAAAGGCATAAAGATTAAAGCCATAGTGCATTCTCCACACGGGTGGGAAATTCATGTGAAAATGATGATATTCTGAAATTATTTTAATATATATACAGAATAACAAGCAAATGACAAACCTAAATAGATCTTTTCCAAGGTTTGATTGCTGTCCCCCTCCTAAGGTTTAAAAAGCAGATTGATGACATATGATAATATGATGACAAACTCACAATTGGCCCCAGAATAGCTAAAGGCTGCTGCTGTTGCTAAGTCACTTCAGTTGTGTCCGACTCTGTGCAACCCCACAGGTGGCAGCCCACGAGGCTCCCCCGTTCCTGGGATTCTCCAGGCAAGAACACTGGAGTGGGTTGCCATTTCCTTCTCTAATGCATCAAACTGAAAAGTGAAAGTGAAGTTGCTCAGTCTTGTCTAACTCCTATCGCCCCAAGAACTGCAGCCTACCAGGCTCCTCCGTCCATGGGATTTTCTAGGCAGGAGTACTGGAGTGGGTTGCCATTGCCTTCTCCGAGCTAAAGGCTGCTGCTGCTGCTAAGTCGCTTCAGTCATGTCCAACTCTGTGTGACCCCATAGACGGGGGCCCACTGTCTCTGGGATTCTCCAGGCAACAACTCTGGAGTGGGGTGCCACTGCCTTCTCCGGAGCTAAAGGCTAGAGGTGCCTCATCTGACTGCATTCAGAATCACCTGCAGGCTTTTAAATACTATGTCTAGGGCAGGGGGCATTGGCAGTAGCATGGGGTATTCCCATTATCTGTACATTTAAGAAACTCACAAGCGGCCCGATGTTGCAGTCTGGTTGGGGAACTTTTGCTGCAGACATTCTACTCCCTTCTAGACTCTGCCACCAGAACCAGTCACGATAGACTAAATGATTTCCTTCCTCAAGAACCTTTAATGGAATAAGCTTCAAAGGCAACAGAATGAAGTCCAAATTCCTTAGCAGGACACTGGAGGCCCTCTGTGATGTGTCCCAAGCTACTTTTCTGCCTTCCTTGGCCCCTGCATCCCTCACTCTGTCACTGCACCATTCCCCAGACACATCACGTGCTTCCTCTATGTCTTGGGCACGCACGGCCCTAATGTTCCCTCAGCTCACCCACCCTTTTCCTACCAGTCACCATCTTCCTCATCATTCAAGTCCGGGCTGCTCAAGTTATTTTTCTCCCTGTGAAACCTTTTCTGATCTTTCCAGCCAAAATCAGTCTCCCCTTCCTCTGAGCAAATGTTCACAAAATGAGCTCGTGCAGAAATGCCAGCATCTACCGCGTGCTGCGCAGGATGACACTGAACTGCCTGTGGACTGGGCTCCCCCAGAGAGCAGGGCCCCGGAATCTCACTCACTTTCCATGCCATGGCTGAGAGTCAGACAGCTTCAAAGTTTACTTTCTCAGTTACTCACAAGCACTGTAACCCTTGGTAGGGTATTTAAACACTCTGAGCCTCAACCTTATGGTCTTTGAAATGGGACTCACAAAGAAGGAGCCCTACCTTCGTGACTGATTTGAGCATAAAACAGGAAATGTGTTCGGCACAGTGCAGACCACATAAGATGTGCCAAGATGATAGCTGTTAGTATTCTCTATCAATTTTTTTTCCCCTCTCTACTAGAATACATCACAGAAGCAAGAGCTCCAAAAGCATGTGCTTCCACTAATAAATAAAAAGCATTTGCTTTCGAAGTGATACAGTGATTTCTTAAAATTCCTTAAAGCCCTTTCTCCTTGCCCCATTTTGTTCTGTTATGAAGGGCATTTCATAATATTTCTATTGAGAAGTCATCTCTTAATCTCCTTTCTTTCCTTCAAAAATCAATGTACAAAATTCTAACGAACAAGCCCTGTCTGTCCCTCCTACTCCAGCTTGGCTTTCTGCTTTGAACTACAGTAACTGCCTGCAGCCACAGTGTCGCTGCCCAGAGAAATGCCTGCTTCACCCTCACAACAAACAGCACTTTGTAGGCAAACTGGAGGCAAGCCCAAAGTAGGAGGGGGGAAAACCAAGGAAAAGGTGTTTGGGCCAGAAACTGAGTCGACACCCACATTATCGTCAGTCTGGAACACAGGTAAGGAGGGAACAGGAAAGGAGAGAAGCTCAGATCAATGCCAACCTTCCCAATAACTCCCAGGCATCCAGCTCATCACCACCCACCCATGAGAGAGACTCCAAGACTCACAAAGAACACGCTGGTTCCCAAATGCCCAACACACATGGCCACTGCTGTCGGTAAAATATCATCACGTGGAGTATGCAGCTTATCCCACACAATCAATCCTGTTGCTGTTATTAACCTCTCCACCAATTACAGGGGATGAAACCCAAGTCCCGAGAAGTCCAGCCAGTAGAGAAGCGTGACAGGACTAATACTCAAGTCCAAACCCTTGGCCCTTCCCACTGTCCTTTATGAAGTGTGAAAAACAAATTTTAAAACATTCTCAGAAGCTCACCACATCCCTAAGTTGTAAAGGTAAGGTGGTTTTTGTCCTCTTAAAAACAATTCTGGTGCAAAGAGTGAGGACTGTCACAGCAAGGAGGCCCCACCTGCAGCCCTTAGAGGGGTCAGTCGGTGTCTCAGGACAGTGCTCCAGGAAGACTCTTTAGTTTTTGTGCCGAGATGGAAAATATCTCCTTACAATGCTGTTTGCTCACTTGGTGTGGGGATGAAGGGTTAGGGAAGGAGTATAATTTTTTTGCCTTTTGATTTCATCAAACCCTGATCTTGATAAAGGTGAAGTGAGGGGGAAAGCAAAAGAAGATTCTAAGGCCTATTTGTGATCCTTGATGAGAGAAGAGTACTAGAGTGGGTAGCCTTTCCCTTCTCCAGGGGATCTTCCCAACTCAGGGATTGAACCCAGGTCTCACACATTGCAGGCGGATTCTTTACCATCTGAGCCACCAGGGAAGCCTAAGAATACTGGAGTGGGTAGCCTATCCCTTCGCCAGCAGATCTTCCCGACCCAGGGATCGAGCCGGGGTCTCCTGCATTGCAGGCAGATTCTTTACCAGCTGAGCTACCAGGGAAGCCCACGAGAAGAGTACAAGAGGCTGTAATGCAGTCCTCAGACCATGAATGCCTGGGTTCCAATCACAGCTCTGCCAGCTCCAGCTCTGAGGTCTTGAGTCCCTTGGCTGCTCCCAGAGATGGGGAGGTGCAGCCAGACGGGGAACTGGGCCTTGCCGTCCTCAGCTACAAATGAGCCGTTGTGAGCAGTACGTGAGCTAAAAACACATAAAGTGCTCCAACAGTGCCAGGCACGTGTAAGTACAAGGCAAGTGCTTCCTATTATTATTTCCAGAATAGATTAGTCTCCATGACTGTATTCTTTTTTTAAGTGTCTTTTAGAAGGTTAAAGATTTCTTAGACAAGTTGTTAATCCATAATGCCCCAAAACAGCACAAAGATTTATTCACAAGTTTCACTTCCGGACAGGATCCTCCAGGATTTCCATCTGTGGACTAGAGTCCCTGGAAGAAGGAACAGTGGAATCTGAAGAATTTTCCTTCTTCCCAGCAACAGTGCAAGTAAATCTGCACTCATTTTCTCAACACTACAAACGGGCTTCCACACTGAGAAAAAAAAAAAAAAAGACACTTATAGCACTAAGCTCACTAACACAGGGGAAAACTTTAAAATTTACTTCATATCTGAAAGCAACCAAAGTGTTAAAATTTAAAGTCATACCAGTTGAGAAAGACATGGTCCAGATCACGTTGGGATGACAGTCCTAAGGACTGGGATAAAACCTGATGAATCAAAAGATTATCTTCCCCATAAAATGTTGGAATTCCAGGAACAATGGGGTATCTCTGGGATGATTGAGAGAAAAAATGATTTTAAAAATCCCCTCTCAGGCTAAAAGTCTAGACTCAGCTAGACACAGAGCTCCGCTAAAAATCACCTCTCTTCTCTTTCAGAGAGGGCGTATGTACAACAGATTAAACAATGGAAGGATTTTTCCCCAAAAGAGCAGACAAAACTAAAGACAGCAGCACTAGAATGAAGGGTCGCCAACACTGGTCTGGGATTGTGTCCTGCCCAGGCGAAGAGAGGCTAAAACTCAGCCCTCACTGGTCTCCAAGCAGCGTGACTGGTGGAGCAGAGTCCCTGCTGCCACTAACTTTACGAGGAAGGGTTGTGGGGGCAGTGTCAAGTGGTGCCAAGCGCACCAGCTCCCCACGAGCAAAGCAAGTTGGTGTCCAGAGGCATCTGGGAGCTGGAGGCCATCGTGTATACCCCCTCAAAACAATGCTGTGCTCTGGAGAGGGGCAGGCAAGAGTCTTGGTTTGTCAACGGCAACATTTTCAATTTTCCTGGTTTACTTTATGATGCCAGCTGTTCTATCCCCCTTCCTTCCCTCACTCTATATTCTCCTTTCATTTACACTCCAATTCTCCTTCTGCAGAAGCCACAAGTTGACGCGCCCCCACCTACCCACAGCTACTTCTAGATGTGTTATCAGACCACAATTTTCCCTTCTCAGGTAAGGACTCCTCTTTTTCGTTTCTCTCTTATTACCCCCCAAATCAATTCTAAGATATAAAGAAATCTTCCTCTTTTCTTCTGGGATAGATGATCTTTCTTCCCCTCCAGCGGTCTTACCCTATGTTCTGTATTTCTGGGGCCACTTGCCTCCCACAGCTGTATCTGCTACCTGCTTTGCTCCTGTACTCTACACATTTCTCCCTCAATCATTACTCCTTAGGAAGAAAAACCCCGTCAAATACATCTACTCTGGACATAATAAATCAAATTTAAAGAGCAGAAATTATTACATTGACAAGTATGGGGATTTTGGTTTGCTTTGTTTTGCTTTCTGTATGTATGTCGGGGGCGGGGGGGTGAGGTGGGGGCCGGTTATACAAAACAATGACATCAAGTTTTCATTTGTTTCAACTTTTTAAAAGTGTATTATGCTTTTTGTTGAATCCTCTACTTCCATATACCCAGCCACTAAAGAGCTATCTAAGGGCCTAAAATCACAGCCTCTATCCAACCCACAAAGCTATTTTATTGGGTCTGCAGGAAGTTCTTTTTCAAATGTTGAGCTTAGCCAATCTTTCAAAATCAGGAGATTTTTAAGTAATCCAGATTTCTGGCTTGCAGTGAAGATCTGTCAAGACTGGCCCACATTCCCATATGGCAACAGTTGGCTGCTGAACAGACTGGCTGAACAGGACCCCCTTTACAGGACCTGCATTTTCTGGTTCAGTCCAGGCCCCCACTCTCCCACCCCCATCACTCTTCCCTGAGGTGAGTACCAGGTGCCGTAAGTCACCTCCCGTGAGGCCCGCTTCAGGCAGTGTGTGGTATATGCCTAAGACCATAGCTAATATCCAACTCCAGCTCTCTCTCTCTGGTTAGTGCAGAACTTACAGGGGTAATCAGAAAGTTTCTCCTTGGTACAGAATTTTCCAGGTGCAATTCATAAGGAAAAGAACTTACAACTAAGTAAAAAGGAAAATGTCCCAAAGTAAAGAAATGTTTGAAAAGCACTAAGTTAAAGAGAAAGCTGTATGTGTGGCATGTGCACGTAGAAAGAGGATTCGTTGCACAAGCTGCGTAACACTGCAGACCATTTTACAATTTGCACTTTATTACTGGCTAAACATTGATATAAAAATAAAACCATTAAAGCAGAAACTCAGAGTGAATTCACTCCCCTGAAATGTCTATACTTGAACATAATAAATCTATAAATAAAACAGACTATATATATCACATAAATATATGGATATTTATTGACTCAGAGGATATGGGTGTGATTGTCTTTAATTGCATATACTTGTGATAGCATTTATTCAGCAAACATTTGCACAAAACACCTTCCAAACAGTAGCTACATCCTTTTATGTTAATGTACAGTAGTGTTGTAGAGTCAGATCTAATTAGGAGGAGGGCACTTAGTGTGTGCTATTACAAGTGCATTCTATCACCAATATTGATGATAAAAGAGAACAGGGCTAGAGAAAGCACCAAAACAAGTGATTTTAAATTACCCTCTCAATTCCAGGATCAACTTTCATTCAAGTGATTTGACTGACAGGCTGGTATTTCTAAAACCACTGTGTTGATGAGAGCTCTGGCCTGCACAGCAGGGTAGCCCACAGCTCCCCTCTTCTCAGCTGTGTGCCCACGCTTCAGATATGGTCCATAAACAAGGAGCAGGAACCAGACGAGCTGTAAGGTCTCTTTACGACTCAAAATCGGATTCTCTTTTTTAACAGAAACATTAATAGTACTATAAAATGAAGAAAAACAAACCTAAGAGAAATGAGAGGAGCGCCGTACAAGAGAATGAGCTTTGAAATAAAGACTAGTTTCAAATGCCACTTCCTTGTGATTTTTTTTTTTTTAATTCACATAACCTCTCAGGCCTCAGTTACCTCATCTCTAAAGTGGAAAAATGTCCATCTTCCACTCAGGACTGTTTAGCAGATTAAATGAGAATGCATGTAAATTCCAGGGTATGGGTTTGGAATTATCAGTAAATGCCTAATAAATGATGGTTGTTATTACCTATGAGTATTCCATAAACTGTCCAATTACTTCTTGACCTAAGTTTAAAAAACTAGTTATAGATGATAATGATCTTAAAAGCTTATGAAGTAGGGTATTATTGCAAGAACCACGGGGGTCATTTTCGAAAGAATTTGAATATCCAAACATTTCTTAGAACTGGATTGGGAACAACCTGTAAAGAGAATGTGACTGATGGTACTTCACACCCAATGGGAAGGGCATGAATCTGTCTGGTCTCCGTTGAGTGAGCTCGGCAGAGGCAGCTTCCTGGAGGCTGACACCCTCGAGGGAAGGGCTGTCTTACCCTTCTCCTTCCTCCTCCCAGATTTGTAGACTTCACTGCAGTCTTGGTGATCTGTTGATGCTGAGATTTAGCAATGGGATTTATGGGTTGCTGTGGAACTGAAGTCTTCTCTGGCAAAGTTCCTAACTCTTACCAGCAAGCACAGAAGGAAAGTAAAAAAGCTTTTAAAGAAAAGAAATGTTTATGATAGAACTGAACATCGATATGTGTGCTCTTTTCCCAATAGCAGGTGTCAAGAGGAGGAAATGGACCTCTCAAACATCTCAGGAAGGCAGTAATTCCCAGACTTTTGATATCACAGACTAGTAAAATTTCAAAAGAAGACTGACATAAAACTGCCAGATTTTAGAAGAAACAATACCAAAGACAAGCAAACCATCACCAGTCTTTCATAACTATCAAAGTAAGCAAGACATCCCAACCAAGATTTTTTAAAAAATCCTTTCAACCGAATATACTTAGCACTAAAATTAAAACTGAAAAGCCTGCTGCACTGTCTTTATTCTTATTTTTCCACAGGCTGGTGTAACTGTCACCATGATGGACCATAGGATGGTCCCCTCACGCCATCCAGTCCAGGATGCAGTATCTCATGCAGCACCAAGGGCCACACAGTGGACCATCTGCTGTCTTGGTCATCATCTTCCAAGGACACAAATGTATCCTTAAAGCTTCTTGTTTATCTTAAATACCAAGTGTGCGCTTGTCAGCCACTAATGTTTCAAAGCTTCTCTCAGGTGTCAATACCCACCCTTTCTGTACAACTATGCAAGACGGTGGCTCTCAGTCTTGGCTACACATCTGAATCACTTTGGAGTGACCTGGAGTATGTCATTGGTATAGTGTCACACTTACCAGATTTCACATGTCTTCAACGAGAAGACATGAGGAAATCACCATTCTTGGATGTCTTTGGAAGCAGACAGGACAGAAATCCTAGGTAACTTAATGCCAGGTTATGCAAATGAAACTTCACTCCCAGAGACTCTGACCCAAAAGATGTGGGGAAAGATCTGGGCTCATTTAACTTTAAAACATTTCCCAGACTGATTCTGATGCCAGCCAGGGCTAAGCAAAACTTTTTACATTATTTCCTGAATGTATGTCTTATAAGGCTTTAAGGAATGTACCTCTTCATGTACTCCTTCAGGTGTCAAATATCAACGCAGGGCCTGCTGTGTGTTGGGGGGGACACCAGGAAATCAGCGGCACACAAGACAGATACATCTCCACCTTCACCACACTGACAGCACCGGAGCAGGCAGACAAGGAAGCCGGCGACTGAAATAGTATATGGGACGAGGGGGAACAATGCAAGTTTCCTCTGTCCCTCTCCTAGTGGTTTCATGGGCGTCAGAATCATCTCCTCCTGGCTGTCTTCTGTCTTCTTTCCAGATACTAGAAACTGTAATTTTATCAGAAAAACAGATGGGCAAGGCTCTGTCCTCACGGAGCTTACTTTCTGGCAGGACTGTCTACTCTTTCTAGGTACATCTCATTGGCCATTCCAGCTCTGGTGTCTCACCTAAAGTCAGATGCCCATGCTTTGAACAAAGCAAGTAGAAACTCAATTGTGACTATGTTTTCTGTTTTGTTGCCAAAATCTTTTTGATGAAGCTTAGCATTTCCTGTTCTTCTGAAGCCCTTTCCTGTATCCTCCCACCAAAAACCATCTTATGACAACTCTGTAATTCCCCCCTTAATACCTGACCTCATATTTGCCCACAAAGAAACACACCTGCAAATCTCCTGATGACTAACATATCCTGATGCAGTTTCCCTGGAATAAATCCCCGCTGGTTAGCTATTTCATAATTCAGAAGAGTGCACTGTCATCTGTAAACCTAGAAATTCCGCTGTGTATTTCTTCTTTTGGATCAATTATGTAAATAAGTCCTAAGGGACCCCACTGTTTACTCACCTCCAAGGAGAGTAATCTTTATCCTTAGCCTCTATCTGTGGTCTTTCATACAGGTAGATTCTAATGCCTGCTCCATGACTGCATGTGTAAGTTGCCACTCACCACATCGCCTCCTTAGGCCTCAGTTTCCTCTTCTACCAAATTCAAGCACTGATCATTCCCATCTATTAAAAATTCTCTCCTTCTACTCAAAAATGATACACTACACACTTAATTCCAGGGTGACTTCAACTTTGATACAGCCTTTGAAAGTGTAAAAGGACAATTTCTAAGGATTTTCAAATATGTCCCCACTCAAGAAATCTCTTAAATTCACAAAACACTAGTTCTTATAGGAATAGTTTCATCTCCAGAGTATACAGACAGGTTTCCCACGTGGGCCACGCACAGAAGTGAGAGCAAGCAGACTGTACCATCTGGACAGGCACGACACCTGTAGAGGACTGGGCACAAGGCACATTCCTAACGAAAGAGGGTACATGTGTTGGCTATGAGATCTGGAATTTTGTTCTAGCACTCTCAACACTACTGGATCGTGACCACCTGAACCAAGTAATTTATTTAAATCTAGTGTGCTGGGCAGATCTAGAACATTTGGATAACCTGGCATTAAGTTACCTCGGATTTCTGTCCTATTTGCTTCAAAAGACATCCAAGAATGGTGATTTCCTAATGTCTTCTCATTGAAGACATGTGAAATCTGCCAAGTGTGACACTATACCAATGACATACTAAAGCTCAGTTCTAAGAGAAAGGCCTGTCTCTAAGACCCCACCTCTCTCTCCTTCCCCAAAACTAAATCTGTCACTAATTAAGTTATTTCAGGCATTCTACAACAAAAAAAAAGAAGAAGAAAAAAAAAAACTTAGCTTGAGTGGGAACAAACCTCATACACGGTTTTTGCCAATACCAGTTATTACCCTATTTACAAATTTACCTCTTCACAAATTTCAAAAGCAACTCTGATTTGGCAAGCTTCAGATTTGCAAAGAGCATTAGCAATTCTCTTCCAGATGTCTAAATAGAATTACAAAGACCCCAGAGGATGGAGTACAGATTTCAGAAGCTTGCAACAGACTTAGATAATATCAAAAGGGCACTTCAGGTGCAAACATTAGCAACAACTGAACTCACTGTAGCTCGGGGTTCATCAATCCTTGGAATTCCCCTCCACCATCCAGAACTCCCAGCTTTCAAATAGTACAAACAGTGCCAAACAAAGTACTGGGTTTCATGAAGTATTAATATTAAGTGACTACAAAGCTTTTGGCAGAGTCATCCTCCACTCCTCTCTCATACGATTAGAAAGCAGAATTAAGATTTTAAAATCTCAAAAGACTTGAAGACTGAACCAAAATAAATAGGACAGTACTGAACAGGGACAAAAACAAAACAAAAAACACCCACTCAGCTTCACACACACACACACACACACACACACACACACACACACACTTGTACAATGAACACAGGATGCAACAGCTAATATGACAAATACCTGTGAGCTCTGACTGTTCAGACCCTAAACATGAGTCTGTGCAGGGCCATTTTGTAAGCTTAAGCTGCAAAAAGTAGATGTTCACACCTTGATCTCAGGAAAACAGCTGTCCTACTGTACTCTTTGTGGACCAGGTCAGGTCTCCATTACCATATTCAATTTCAGTCATCATAACTCTCCATAAAAGATGCTGACAAACTCACGAGGCAGAAACCATGTCCCATGTAGAACTGTGAAAAGAATTAGGACTATTTTGCTTTGATAAAAGTTAATCGGCTGGAGTGGCAAGAAGAAAACATTATTCTGTCTTTGCGCCTCCGCAGGACTGTCTGAGGAGGTAGGTCATTCCAGAGGGATGGAATCAACAGACCAAAGTTTCAGGGAGGCAGTCATCAGCTAACAAGCATACACACAGTCCAAAGGTATGATGGCATGTCTTTGTAAGTAGAAAGGTCCCTGTATCTAGGGGTGTTTAAACAGATGCTGCCTCACAAGTATGAGTTTACTAAAGAAGTTAGACCAAGACTTCTCTAAAATGCCTAGTCTAATTCTGTGACTTCCCCATCTGCCAGGATCCCCATCTTTTTCTGTGATTAGAATTCCAATCCCTTCAGGCCTGAGTGTAGCGGAAGTCCCCTCCATCGGCTTCCCCACTCACCATCCTTCCTCACCTTTCAGGACCACCTCCTCCAAGGCCTGTTCGGAGAGGTAACTTCACTCTGGCTCCTACCTTCCCTATCTGGGCAGTTTCTCAACTTTGGCACTGCTGACATTTTGGATGGGATCGTTCTTTGTAGTGGGGAACATCCTGCACACTGCAGGATGTTTAGCAAGATTCAGGGTCTCTGCTCACTAGGTGTCAGTAATGCCTGCCTCCTAACTAGGACAAGCAAAAATATAACTGTGTCTGGATATCCCAAATGTCCTCTGGGAGGCAAAGTACCCTCTGTTGAGAACCACGCTTTTTGAAGCAAATAATTAATACCACTGACTTGTGGTTCAAGTCTTCCACTAACTACATCCTCTCTACCTCCCTTCATCAGACATGTTCTCTGTCCCAGCCAGGCAAACCTATTTTTGACCCATGACACACCTCAAAGCTTCCCCTAACACATGTGCCCTCCCTCTTCCACAATACACAAACACTCCCAGCTGGCTCCAAACACCCCTTCCATCCCCGTATTCCTTAGCCTCCTAGACAAATGCAATCCCTTACCTCTGGTTGGTGGTCTCACATGGACTGTCTTGCTTGCTTTCTATTAGTACAAGAATCCTCTCCTTCTTGACTAAGGCACCCCAACACCCACTCAGGTTCTCTGCTTCCTGCTGGTACTCAATAACTACTGGCTGGACTTTTCAGAATGTCAGTTTCAGCCCCAATGATACATGAAAAACAGGTGAAATCCCTTACCAACTGCCATTTCAAGAACATATGTGATCAGGAGCACACGGGTTTGACAAAGCTTTCATGTTTTCACACTTAGTGCCAATTTAATACCTACGGTACTAAGCCTGAATCAAGTCTGACTTCCAAAATACAGCTATCAAAATAATTTTACTACTGGGACATTAAAGACACAGCAAACTTTTTAAAAATCAAAAAAAGTTCTGAACAATGTAAAAACTAAGGGGGAAAGGTCACGTTTTGACCAAGTTTTTAAAATTCTGTAAACCTTGGCCGAAAGAGAAAGATACAAATATGGCTCAATACTCAACTGTTGCATCATACACCACTCCACAGGATCATTAAGAGAATGGGGGACTGGGTCATGTAAGGACAGCTTCCTCTCCAACTTTCTAATGTGTCAGGTTTTAATCAACAAAGTACACACTCAGAGGCCCTCAACAGAAATGAGACAAATCTAAGATAAAATGTTCAAATATATAAATAAACCATGCCAATTCAAGATTTTGGATTGCTTTTCCCCCAGCTCCATGGATTACCTAATCATTTCATGGGCAGCCCCTTACTAACCGACAGAGACCAAAGACTTTGTTGGCACCTTATTCGACCTGATTTCTATCTCTGGATCCTTCCTATCTTGTCCTTGTATTCTAACAGGGTTTTAGTCAGTGGGTGTAGAAGACAGGAAAAGAGAGGATTCTCATCCTGCACTAGCTGATGGGAGGTGTCTGGTCAGTCTTAACGAGATGTAAAAATAAATGCTGCCTGAAGACCCCATTTATTGGGTATGGTAAGAGTTCTTCCCACAGGTCTGTACCATGAAGGGGCCCCAGAACCCAGAGGGGGAACGTCTGAATCACAGTCATTCTTGGCACTTGGAAGCGCCCTTTGGTTGTTTATGCGGTAAACAGCCCTCATCAGAATTGCAGACGGGAATTCCCTGGCTGCCCAGACTCTTCCGACCTCCAGCGCAGAACACGTAATAGGTGCTCAACAAACGCAGCCGGACTAGAATTTTATTAGCAAAGCTGCTAAAAAAGTTTCCAGAAGTCAGCTCTCTCTTTACTCCTGAATCTCTTTCAAAATATGTCCTCAAAGCTTTCTTTGCCCAACAAGAAATTTTTTTTCCCTAAGTCAAGGAGAAGGAAAGGAGGAAATCTGCGAAACAGAAGAAGCGATACATAAGTCCAAGGGGCTCAAGCTGGGCCCCCTGGACAGCTAGGACTTCCCAGTACCTACTCGCCCACCTCCTGAGTACTCCACTCTCTCACCTTTGCACTTTTTCTTTCCTGAAACCCCATCTCCCCACCTTCTGACACAGACACCCAAACTGCGTATCCAAGTGGGGCCGCACACCCCACCTCTCCAGCAGGGACCTACCTCTCCTCCCCTCGACCTGGGGCAGCTCTTCTTTACTGCAGCTGGCTTTTTAAGAAACTAAAAAAAAACTCATCTCTTTATCCGTGAGGGATACCCCCAAATAAAGGGGGAGAGAAACAGGAAGGCCCCTATGAACCCTCCAGTCAGCGGAGGTGTGATTCTCTGCCACCCTCAATCCTCCTCCTTTCCAAGCCCCTGCAAGGGATTCGCGCGGAAGTCCGGCTCCCAAGTGCCCACGCTTCCAAACAAGCTAGAAGCGGATTATACCGGTACCCAACCCGGAGATGGCCCGCGGCGGGCTGGGTGCACCTGCGGGCCCCCGGCTCCCTCCCCCTCGCGCTGGGGGCGGGGCGCGCCCTCACTTCCCAGCCCAGCCCACCCCGCGCGGGAAGGAGGCGGGAGGGGAGGCGTTTCGGAGAAGTTGAAGGGCTCACCTTCTGGGCAGCGGGCCAGCGAGGCCAGACACCAAACACCCACCTCCGGGAAGAATCAGCGGAGCCGTAACCGGGTCTCCCCGCCCTTCCGATGGGGCGGAGGGAGGCGAGAGGAGGGAGCGCGCGTGGCGGGGAGCCGGAGAGAGGCGGTCGCAGGCCGGCACGGTCCTCTCACGGGGCCCACCCCGCGGCCCCGGCGCCCGCCGCTCAAATTGCCGAAAGCGGAACGATCTTCGGGGACCGAGGCTAGCGCTCGGCCAGGCCCGCTTGCCGCCGCGTCCCCCAGCCCGCGAGGTCCCAGCCACAGCCTCCGCTCGGGCCGCGGCGCCGCGGGGCAGGTCGCCGGCGCCGGGGTGGCGCGTGTCGGCTGCGGCGCGGCTCCCCTGGCACAATCCCCGGCCCCTGCCCGGGAGAGGCGCGCACCAACCTTAGGGGGCAGCCCGGGCAGCTCTGGCCGCCTAGCCCCGGCTTAGGCGGAGGCAGGAGGTGGCGGCATCACCTGCGGCGTGCGGCTACTGCTGCTCCCGGACGCGCCGGGGCGGCGGAGGCGCGCGGCGCCCTGCACCCTGCTCCCGCGGCCCCGCCCGCGGCTGCCACTTCGAAGCGCGGCGGAGGAGCCGGGGCACCACGGGCGGCGGCAGCGGCGGCGACGGGAGCAGCAGCACATGACTCTGTAACGGGGGGAATTAGACAAAGCGTAACATGGACTCCGGGCCCGTGCAGGCGCTGCAGCTTCGGGACCAACCGCAGCCGGCGAGCGCCGCCACTGGCTCGGCCGCAGCCAATGGGGGCGGGCCCGGGCCTCCATGTGATGGCGAGCTCTCTTCCCCCGCGGCTCTCCGGTGCTTGCCGGGGGTCGGGACGCTTCCGCCGCCGTGCGGGCTGACCGAAGGGGAGGGTGGCGAGTTCGGTGGCCCGGGATCGGGCACTGGCGGCGGGAGGCGGCGGCACCGCGCGCAGGTGCACCCGGCGGGGTCGGGGCGGCTGCCGGAGCTCGCCGTCCCACAGCTGCTCATCAGTGAAATGCCCACCTGGGCCGGGCACGATGCCCGGTGGCCAGTGTCGCCAGGCTGGCGAGAGTCTGTCTCAGGAATCTTCACCCTTCCTGGGGCTATCCTGTCAGCTGGAACTCTGATAGTAAGACGGGTGTGGGGCTGGGGTATGCCATGAAATGGTAGGGGGAAATTTGCCGAAAAGTCATTTCAGCGGCTTCCAACTGTACTTACCTGGGATATAGGGCACACACAACTTTATCTTGGCGCGAATAGCTTCCCCGCCTAATTTGTTCTGTCTCTGCTATTAAAGATGCAAGAGACAGTCACTTATTGTTTTTATCTGAGTCTGCTCTCCCCGATTCCCCCCACCCCATTCTTTTTTGCCAAAGATGTCTTGTGTCTGAAGCAGGCAGATGAAAGTTTGTCCTCCACTAAACCATGTTTCCCAACCTGATAGTTTTCCCCTTTGTTTTTGTTGTAAGATCAAAGTATATTTGAAGTCTTTTTCATGGGTGGGGAGAAGCAGGAGTCAAGAAATGACGTCACGAGGGATGTTTGGAAGTGTTGGTTTTTAACATGGCAGATGGTTCCAGCCCAGTATCACAATATCTCCTTTTATCTGAATCTCCCTGTTTCCAAGAACAATGAGTCTATATGCTCAGTCGTGTTTGACTCTGTGCACCACAATGGACTGTAGCCCACCAGGCCCCTCTGTCTATGGACTTCTACAGGCAAGAATACTAGAGTGGGTTGCCATTTCCTTCTCCAGGGGATCTTCCTGACCCAGGGATCACACCTGTGTCTCCCGCATTGCAGGCAGCTTCTTTACCCGCTGAGCCCCATGAAAAATGGGAAATCTCTTCTACCAAGATGTCTCCATGTCAGTGAATGTTCAATCAACGTTTCCGAAGCATCTAAACGTTCTTCATGAGCATGTTGCAAAAATGTTACAGGTACGCAGAAAGGTGGGAGTTCAGATACAGTGAGAAAGTAGAGATTCATTTTTAGGGTTTCAGGGAAGACTTCAGAGATAAGGGAGTAGAACTGCCCCTCAGAGAGGGAACGCTTGTTCCCCTGACCCTGGAAGTAAAGAAGAGCAGCCCTGAGGCTGGGTGTGAACAGAGCTCCAGCACACACTCAAGGACAATGCTGGACTACTTGCAAGATGACACTAGATCGTGAGCCCTTCTCGCCTCTTGCTCTCTCACTTTCCCTGTCCTGTCCTTGGTGCCAGTAGCCTCTCCTCTCCATACACTGAGCCAAGAAGGAGGTGTATAGGCGGGAGCTGTGTGTCCCGCGGTCTAATTACAGTACCAGATTCGCTGATCTGGGAGGTTGGTGCTGTTTTAAAACTGTTAACATCTAGTGGTGTGATATTTTAATGGAAAACACCTCACTACTATGATTAATTTGGAATGTTTTGCTGTTTGTAAAAACACTGTTCCACGTTTTGATCTTCCCTGAGTTTTAAAGTATGATTTTAGACTTGAGAAAACTGTGATTTCAAGAATGCGATAAATTGAGAATGGAAAAAAGTAGTGCTCAAAAAACAAATGTAGAGAAACAGGCACGTATTCTCACAAATGTGTTAATTGAGTAAATCCATTTGGAGGACAATTTAGCACTTTTGGATGAAATTAATATGTGAGGGATTTTGTTTCACCTCTAGGAATTTCTACTTTGGCCTTGTGTGTGCAAAAATGATATTGCAGAAGCATTTATAAGCATGTAGAAGGCTGTATGTACAGGTATATTTATTGCAGTATTTTTATGACAGGAAACAGAGAAGGGTGCGTAAGTTTAATAACAAAATCCCAGTAGGGGACTGGTTAAGAAAATTTAACCTGTTTTATAAAAATTAGAGACCTATTTGTACTAAAATGAAAGAATGTCCAAAATCTATACATGGAAAAAGCAAGTTGCAGAGCAATAGGAAAAGTATGATACCATTTATAAGCATATTTTGTCAAAAATAGACATGTTATTAAATGTATGCTTAGGGCAAATCTGGAAGCATATATAACAAGCAGTTAACAGTGGTTATCTCTGGATGTGAGATTATTAGGGTCATTGCTTTCTGTTACAAGTTTCTATATGCTTGAATTGTTTTTATGTTGAGTACCTATTATTCTGTTAATAAGAAAATAATTAAAAAATTAAAATTGCTAAGAGCTGTACCAATGACAAATAATGAGGATCACTCTGAGGATCTAGAAAGCAAAAATGTCAGCTTCCCCTACTCCCCAAGTAGGAGGCAGCAAAGGATGATAACTGACTTGACTTTGGATTGCAAATGAAGAAATATGATAGAAGAGGCATCTGAGGCTGGTCAAGGCCTGTCAACAGGGATCAAGTGGGAGAAACACAATAAGGCTTCAAGGAAGTTCTAGTAAACAGAGACTTAACACTTACTGTCCTTTGTTGAGTTATGGTCACAAATTGGCAACTGTTTCAATACTTGTTAAATCTGCATCACACAAATCTTGACTACAGCCAACACAGTGCTTGTGATGGGCCAGGCTCTGCTCTGAGTACTGTACGTACGTCCACTTTAGTCCTTGCAGAAACCTTATGAGAGAAATACTATCCTCTTTTTTTCTTTTCTTTTTTTTTGAAGGGGGACTTCCCAGGTGGCATTAGTGGTAAAGAACCTGCCTGTCAATGCAGGTAGACATAAGAGATGTGGGTTCGATCCCTGGGTTGGGAAGATCCCCTGGAGGAGTACACAGCAACCCACTTTAGTATTCTTGCCTGGAGAGTCCCGTGAACAGTCCATAGGGTCGCACAGATCCAACACAACTGAAGCGACTAAGCACGCATCCTCATTTTTTAGAGAGACCTGGAGGAGTTTATAAGCAGTGCAAGATCACACAGCCTTCAAGTGGCCTTACTAGATTTTTAAGCCCAGCGGCCTGGCTCTAGAGATACAAACACAATACTGAAGACCATGTAAGAGAAAGGCATTTATATGTGCGCCTTATTCTACCAAGAGTTGTAATTCCAAGTTGATTTGTGTTTAGTAGCATTTGGAATGCCCTAAGGCACTCAACAATACTGATTGAATGAGTGAATGAATAATTGAGTTTCCTCCTAAAGAAGAATGAGAACTCCTTGGAGGAGTGAGTTTTGCATTGTTCCCACGTGTGTCACCTAGTGGTGTGCCCAACCTGTGGTAAGCGGTGTGAATTTCAGTAATCTGTAAACATGTTTTTGAAACGTTGTGCAGAAATCAACCGTTATAAGTTGATCCCAAATATACCAGAGCAGCTTCTGAATCATATCATGATGAATTCCTCATAGAGTAAAGAATAGCCCCAAGGGATGGAGCTAAATCTGCTTGTACCTGTATAACCATACACAAATAAATGGGGAATATATTTGCTTGGAAAGTGGCAGTAACGCTGGAGAGCAGCGGAATTTCAAATTATGTGAGTCTCTCTCTCTTTCTCTTGCCTCTCTTAATTTCTGAAGGAGATACTAACACCTACATCCAGACAGTGTGAGACCAAGGATTCATTCACATATGGAAAGGGCTTAGCCAAGTGCTTAGAACATAGGTATTGTTCAGCAGATGTTATATACTATAAGTGTGTCCACATATTGTAAGTGTGATCAGATTTCTGAGTCTATGGTGATTCTGTAAATACTACAGCTTATATAACCTGTGACACCTGGGAGCTCACATACATATAAGGCTTAGAAATTACATAGAGGACATTCCCGATGGTCCAGTGGTTAAGAATGTGCTTTGCATTGCAGAGGATTTGGGTTCCATCCCTGGTCAGGTAACAAATCTCACATGCCTGGGAGCACTAAGCCCACAGGGCCATGACCAGGAAAGATCTAGGCCGCTGCAACAAAAGATCTGCATGATGCAATGTGTGGCATCTAAGACCTGACGTAACCAAATAAATAATAATAAAATTGAAAAAATACATAGTCTGTGCTCAACTTAAGCATGTTATAAGCAGCAGACTTCTCATCTTTCTTATCCTTTGCTACCTCCCACTAGCCTCTTCTATGTTTTACATGGGTTAAAACCATTTCACTTCTTGGATTTATTTAAATTCTCAGCCTATTTGAAGGTAGTAGGCAAACTGTCTCCCTTCTTCACAGCTAAGGAAACGGAAATGCTGGAAACCAGACTAGAAACCAGCAGGTAAAGGGTGTAGAACAGTGTAGAGAAAATGGAACCAGTTAGAGTGTGTGGGGTAACTCTCCATGGGTCCTGACGTAACATAAGGTCCAAAGGGGAAGGGAGATTGCCAGACTGCTATAGTTAGAAATAACATGGTGAAATTGAAACTAGAAAAACTCAGGGTATATGGCTTAATCAACCACAATGGGAAATGGACCTCTGCCTTTTAAAATGGACTCATAGGCAGATTGAATCAGGAGTGCCTATCTGGTAAGCCAGTTTCTTAATTAGCAACCCAGGACTAAGTACTCCCTTCACTGGGGAAAAAAATTTTTTTAACGCAGAAAGAAACACCAAAATCAACTACTTGAGAATCTGTGCCCATATCCTCTGCCTTTCTGCCTGCTACTATTACAGATGAACTTACCCATGTTCTTTCAGAAAGCCAGTCCCTTCATTTTGCACTAGGTCTCATTCAATCTCAAATGATAACAGTAGCAATTGACCCCTGTCTGCGATAGCATTGACTTTCCCTTGCCACTGAGTGACTGCCATCACCATTTCTACCATCATTAGGAATAAAATTTCTCTTGACCCTTTCCCCACTCCAATTCTTGTCTCTTTTGCATACATCTAAACATCTCAAAAGAATTATTTATACTTATGATCTCTAATTCAATTCTTTCCATTTTCTCTTCAACTCAATCTAATCAGGAGTTTACTCCCATTATTGCATCACTGAAATTGATTTTGCAAAGGACACTGACAACTGTCATTTTGCTAAATACAGTGATCAGTTCTTGGTCCTTAACTGACCTCTCAGCATCCTTGGACACCACTCACTACTCCGTCCTCTTTGGTAAGCTGCCTCCTCCTTCCTCCCAAAACACTGCACTCCCTCCAAGGAGTTCATCCAGTTTTAGAGCTCTGGATTCCCTCTCTATGCCAAGACCTTCACATATATACATCCAGTATGGTTCTCTCTCCTTCACACCACGTTGTGTTTCTAACTGCTTACTTGATTTTCCCATTAGACTTCTAATAGAGCTTAAATTTGAGTTCAAAACCAAACTCTGATTTCCCCCTAAAACCTGTGAAACCCACACAGATTTCCCACTCTGAGTAAATGGCAAGTCCACCGTTCCACTTCCTTGGGCTAAAAGCCTCTAGGTCATCTTTGACTCATCTCTCACAAACAATATCAAAACTGTAGGAAGTCCTGTTGACTTTACCTTCTAAATGCACACCTTTCAGTGCTGCACTTTGGTTTCGTCCGCCATCCTCTCTCTCCTGGCCTAACTCGAGAGCCACTTCACTAGTCTGAGTGCTTCCATTTCACTCTTTCCCCTCCTCCCTTACAGGCTATTCTCTGTGGCAGCCAAAGAAATCCTTTTAACGTGTAAGTCATTCCTTTGCCCTATGATAGCTCTCCATGTTACGGTAAAGCCCACATCCTTACAGTGGTTTGCAAGGTTCTTACTTGATTTGCATCCCCTAAACACAACCACATCTAAAAATTAAAATGCCCTTCCTACTTCATTCCTCTTACCTTACCTTGCTTTATTATTTTCCTCTGAGTACTCATCAGGTATATATATTATATATATATATTTAATATCCGTCTCTTCTAGACTCTAAGCCCTTTTTATGATCAACTTTATTTGCTAGTTTATTTTTAGCTGGCTGTGTTTCATGGCCTGTAGGATCTTAGTTCTTCCCCAGGGGTTGAACATGTGCTCTTGCAATGGAAGCATGGAGGCCTAACCACTGAACCACCAGGGAATTTTCAGAATATAAGCCCTTTAAAGACAGAAAATTTTATGTATCGTGCTCACTGCCATATCCCAGGTATTTAGAACAGTGTCTGACACATAGTAGGTAATGTTTGAATAAATGAATGAATTTATTACAGATTTTTAATCAATATAAGTATGGGGACAATTTTCCTAGGAAGAGAGTCTTTTCATATCATGCTGTTCTCTAAGTATTTGTTAATTTGTTAAGATGGATGAAAGGCATTGATATGCAGAGTCTCCAAATCCAAATTGTTTACTAAAACTGAACCTTGTAGTGTGTGTGGCAAAATATTAGTAGAAAATATTACCTTTTTGTTAGTTCTCTAGCAAACAGGAAGAGGAAAGCAGGCTGATCTGATTCAACAACAACAAAAAATTGCAAAATAATAATTCCAAAGTCCTAAATTATAGTCTTACTAAGGAAAATATTTAAGCGAAGTAACAAGTAGTGAAAAGAATGTTAGAGAAGATTAAACATTCACTTCCTCCTAACATATTACTTACTTCAGATCTATCCTCTTGTGTAGGAAAGTGGCTGTGTAGTCTAATCTGGCTAAGAGAAAAAGTTTAAGTGAAAGAAAAGAGCATTGATGTGACATAAAATAACAAGTGGGGATCTTCGTGACAGTTTTGGCAGTTGAAAGTTGAAATGACACAAAAATCCTGAGAAAGAGCCCTGTAAAAAGGAATCAGGCAAGACTTCAAAACAAAACAGAAACAGTTCCCAGAGCAAACTGATTTATATGGTCATTTGAAAAGAAGGAGGAAGAATGATTGCCATTTCCAAGTGGCGAGTTGAATGTTTAAAAACCCACAGGGAAACTACCCCACCAGGACCCTGCCCCCATGTGGGATGTCTGCTTAGAGCTGTCTCGCAGGAAGAGACAATGAACACAGCAAGAGACCTGGCCTGTCACGATGAGGCTGAGCAGGGCTCGGGCTGGAGAGAGGAATGTGAGCTCAGGAACCGAGAAGCCAGCCTGGGGGTTTTCTGACTCAAGGGTGAAATGCTAACCTTCTGGGTTTGAAAGATTATTATGTCCAATTACATCTGAAACTTCATCTTACGGCTCTTCAAAACAGGATGGCCTGGGAATAACTTCAAGTGGAGGATGGAGGTAGTCACGAAACTGAAAGGCCCCTCTATCCTGTGGCGAGGGGCTCCCCGGCAGTGCGGCAGGGGAGGCGGCCATCCTGGCTTCTGCCCTGATCACTCTCCCAGCCCAGGCAGGACACAGGAGCCAACGGCAAGCCAAGACCTTGAGCCTAAGTCTAAATCTGGGTCTGAATCCCTGAGACTAGATGACTAGGGGCCTCCCATCCCCTCATCTCCCCTGGAAGTCTATCTCCTGGGTGCTAATAGTTCCTCTTGCCACTTCCCTCCCTGATTTTCACCTCATCTCCTAAAATCTCTGGGCTTCCTTGGTGGGTTAGCGGTAAAGAATCCATCTGCAATTCAGGAGACTAGGTTCCATCCCTGGGTCGAGAAGATCCCCTGGAGGAGGAAATTACAACCGACTCCAGTATTCTTGCCTGGGAAAGCCCATAGACAGAGGAGCCTGGTGGAATACAGTCCATGAGGTCATGAGGAGTTGGACATGACTTAGTGACTGAACCACTACCAACACCTAAAATCTCTCTTTCTCATGCAGTGAGAGTTCTGTGGGTAACCATGTTTGTCCCCCTTCTATTTTTGTGATGCCTGAGTGATAACCTATGGACCCATAACCTGCAGATGTTTTAACTGCAGAATGTTTTCTAAATGTTTTTTCAATTGTCAATATTTAATCATCAGGAAATGTCACATAAATATCCAGATTTCCAACACTTTTGACAACTAGAGCAACCAAACCTTGCTTAATTCCTGCACAGCAAGCTTG
The DNA here is from genome assembly GCA_006408675.1 of Madoqua kirkii. Lineage (NCBI taxonomy): Eukaryota > Metazoa > Chordata > Mammalia > Artiodactyla > Bovidae > Madoqua > Madoqua kirkii. The sequence continues at coordinate 18,328 of SJYC01004939.1, read as the reverse complement.
TACTGGGCTGCACTGGTGCTGTCCCCTTCCATTTGCTTCTCACTCTGCAGTTCACAAGCAGCCAGGCCACTCCTGATGGGCTTGGGTGACTGCGTGGGGATGGGAAGTGGCGGAACGGTGCCGTTGCTGTTTATTATTTTGTGTGTGTTGTTTTATCTATAACAGAGGGAAAGTTCTCTGTGTGTGCACGCCTGCTAAGTTGCTTCAGTCATGTCCAACTCTTTGTGACCCTATGGACTGTAGCCCACCAGGCTCCCCTCTCCATGGGATTTTTCCAGGCAAGAATACTGGAATGGATGGATTGTCATACCCTCCTCTAGGGGATCTTCCTGACCCAGGGATCGAACCAGAGTCTCTTGCATTGGCAGGCAGGTTCTTTACCACTAGTGCCACCTGGAAAGCCCAAAGTTCTCTGTACCACATCTTAATGTTTTCTCCAAAAGTGTTTCATGTACCTTATACCAGATCTACATTTAAAGTACCTATCTAGTTACTCTCGTCTCTCAAGGCTGCGATCCACGGTTTACATTATCTGGCTATACGCCCAGGTATTCAACTAGGAAACCTCTAAATAGAATTCAAGAATGAGGTGATGGCATGTCTTACACTCCAAACAATTCTAGGCAGTATGTCATCATTGGGTGGCTAGGCTGAGGGCAGGCTTTCAACCAGTTCTCTGAGAGGCATACCTTATAAATCACTATAAAGAAATTTTTCATAGGAGTGTGGTCCTGAGGCAATTCGGTGAGATATGAATCACTATCCCCCTTTTAATAAAACGAAGACAGAAAAGTGAAGGGGTTTTCCCTAGCCACACAGCTGCTGCGCGCTGGGAGCCCAGCCCGGGCTGGTAAGGCAGGCCCAGGGTTCTTTACAGCTGCTGCGTCATGGCGGCTGCAAATCGCAGTGGAAGATCCATGCGCTCTGACTGTGAAAAGTCTTTAGGATGCTCTTTACCGTCAACTCAGTAACATGTTTCAATGCCTCACAGCCCAGCTAGTGAGGAGAAATCGTGGAATCATCTTTGACTTACAGCCCTCCAGCCCCCATATCTTTCCAGGTAAATGGCCTTGTCTGTTTTGCTTTTAAAATAAGTATTTTACCAAAATGTTTCTTTCTATTCTTTGTACACAATTCCTAACCCAAATCCATTGACTCACTCTTGAATGAGTATAACGGTCTCCAGCTCAGGCCTTCACATAGCACTCTCTGTTCCTTGAGTCCCTCCCACCCTCACTGTCCCCACCACTCTGTATTTACAAGCAAAGAAGATGGGCTTGTTACACAGCTTTCTGGTGCCTTTGCCTGCCTCAGAAACTTACAGTGGTTTCCTATGCGTTAGCTAGAAACCACTGGGATGATATGCAAGGTCCACGGTTGTGGTAGCTGGGACATTGCTTCCAATATCTGCTGTTCTCCTCTGTGGGAAATTTATGCTTTCCCAACCAGCAACCCCAGGCTTGGCCACATGACTTGCTTTGCCAATGAAATGTGAGTGGAAGTGACATAGACCATTTCTGAGCAAGAGCTTTAATAGCCGTTGTGGCTGCTCACCATCTCTCTTTTTGTTGTTTCTGGAGAATATTAGCATGCCAGATTAGAGCTGTTCTTTCAGCCTGGCTCTTCAGTTAAAAAAACATGGTACAGAGTTACCACCAGCACGAAGGCTGAGCCTGGGGAGTGCATTGCACACTTACCGGAAGACTCCTGTTTACGTAACATATTCACCTAACGTGAGCAAGAAATCAACCTCTGCTGTTGTTTGAGAGTTTGAAGCTGTTGATCACAGGGTAGCCAGAGAAAGAAAATGATACAGCCTCCATGCATAGTCTGTTTTCTTGACCCCACACACCAAGAGCTGCTTTCCCAGGGCTTTTACTGGGGTTGTTCATAGCTCTTCTAGTTCTCACTGAATTAGAGCCACTTAATTGGAACTATCATTTTCCTCGGTATCAACTTGGTCCCCAAAGATGTGCTTAAGATAGAGATTGCTGAATTAGTCCAAGTTCTCTAGAGCAGGGCAAGAGGAAATTAGAACCTGGTAGATATTCTGCTAATATGCACAATAGAATGATCATACAATCTGACCCTTAATACCAAATGGATGGTACATGAGTCAAACAGAGCTCTTAAATGCCCGGCTATTTGAGACTGCACATAAGGTTGCAAGCTTCAGAATCCACAACTTCTTTCTTAGAGCTGTATAACTAAAGTGACCAATGACTTGCTCAAACTTAGATGGTTTCTGTGATTTCTTGAACTCTAGCTGCTGCCGTGATGGCTGGGTTTTGCACACTATAGTGCCCTTAGTTTGGTAACAGCATTCTCAGTTTGTCTGAATAGACGCTGGGAAGGAGTCCTGGGGAGACATACTATAGCAATGTGGAGCCAAAGGTCTGGTGAAACCCTAAGGTCATTGTCTTAGGAGTGCTGTATCCCAAGGCTGCATCAAAGTGGCAAGGGTATGTTCAGACATTTCCAGAGACAAATTAGGGTCAGAAGCCAGGGACACAGAATTGAGCGTCAGAAAGCCAACAGTAGGGCTTCCCTGGTGGCTTAGACAGTGAAGAATCTGCCTACAATGTGGGAGACCTCGGCTCAATCCCTGGCTTGGGAAGATCCACTGGAGAAGGGAATGGCCTCTCACTCCAGCATTTTTGTCTGGAAAATCCCCTTGGATAAAGGAGCCTGGTAGGCTACAAGCAACTCTTTGACCATATGGTCACAGATAGTCAGACACAAATGAGCAACTAACACACCCTTAAGCCAACAGTGGCATTAACCTATGGGCATCAAGCATAATAACTGGCCAGAAAAGGACAAAAGAAAAATGAGAGCAAGGATGAAGCAATGTTTAGCAATCAAAGTGCCAGGTCTGCAAATTCTGGGTTCGAGGCAGAACCTTTCCCTGTGTGGAACCTAGACGGCATGGCGGGGTGAAGCAGCTCCTTTTTCAAAGGTCTTCCATAACCACTTTGGTCCCTATAGAAGACCTCAGGTGCCAAGGAAAGGCTGCACACTGGCCACTGGGCCAACCCCTTCAGGTCTGCCCTGACTCAAGGGTGAGGGCTCTGGTGGGTGTCAGTCTGAGCAAGGGCAGCCAGGAAGGAGGAGAGAAGTCACAAGCTAGGGGTTGGTGAGGGGGGTTGGATTTGCAGACTATTCAAGGGCAAAAACAGGAAGTGGGGTGGAGGCTGGGGAGATGAGAAAGGGGGTGGACTGTTCAGAAAAGCAAAGTAGAACAAGGTGTGAGTGTAAAGGGGGGGCGGTCAGGAGCAACCCAGAAAAGGGACTCAGAGAGCTAGTTGACTTGTAAACATTGGTCTGGGGTGATTCTCTTGGGCAGGGGAGTACCTTGATATCATCAAGCTCTGAAACCCCCCCTCCTACCTGCTCTGAACCATCAACTGTGAGATGAAATCTCAGATTGTGTCATGTTTCCCTTGCTGTTTCAAGTGTGTTTCTCTGAGTCTCAACCAGGGTCTAGCCTCTGTCTTCTTTTTCTTCTGTCTCTCCCCCATCTTGCACAGGGATGAGCCAATGGTTACTAATTTATGAATTATTACCTATCATTAGTCCTTTTTATTATCTGTTCTTCTTGACATTGCCAGACATGCATTCCTTCAACAGGAATTTATTTTTATACATTATAAATAATAACAATATTTATTGCATACTTATTAGCTGTGAATCAAACATTGTGCTCATACGTCAATGGGACATGGACAGATTCTGGATCCCTGAAGAGCTCACAGTCTGATGGGGAAGAGAAAGAAATGCAAACAGAAACATTTTACACTGCCTAGTGTATCAAGGGAGGCATCATAGTAGAGGTGATCATTTTGCTGGGTCCCAAAAGATGGATAAAGTTTCTCTTGATAGATAGGGCAGGGAGACTTCCACGGGCAGAGGGAATAGTTGAGCATGGACAGAGGTGTGCTCTTCATCTCCACTCTATTCTGTAGCAATAGGACAAGTCCTTCAACACTTAAGTTCAAGTCCTTGAATAAGAAAAAACACAGAATTTATTCTTATACTATGCCTGAAGTGAAAAACTGTGGCTTTAGTCTTTGGCCTCATTAGCAAACATGCGACTAAAATCCTCAGCCAATTGCTTTTCTGATGGGGCTGTTGAGTTTTTAAAATTGCTCATCAATTTTAAACACATAATTTAAAGACTAAACACAAGATTCTTAGCCTTTTTCATTATGAGCACTAGACTTGAGTGGCAACTCAAAAGATGCACTCTTTTCCTCTTATCTGCTTTTGATTAATTAATTGATGTTGTATACAGCATGAATAAATAGTCTATGTTCATTTTGACTACAAACATTCAGTAATAAATTTTAAAGTGACTCCCATTATCTACAAATTTCTCCTTTATTTCTCAGCATCCTAAAAATCTTTTCATTTAGCTAAGATGGTCCAACAGAACTTTACCCAGCTCTGAGGGGATACATTTTTAAAATTTTTTTTTAATTTTTATTTTATTATTTTTTTAAATTTTATTTCTACTTTATTCTATGTTACAATACTGTATTGGTTTTGGCATACATTGACATGAATCAGCCACGGGTGTACACGAGCTCCCAATCCTGAATGAGGGAACACTTTTGTCTTCTGAGATTTCATGGAATGCTTGAAATAACCTGGATTCTAAAGACTGGTCCATTGTAACACACAGTTCAGGAAGGGTGGGCTCTTTATCCAAGGAGAAAGTTCTTTCTCTGCTGAAGGCAAGTATTTCCCTCTCTTCTCCGCAGACTTTCAAATCACCAGCAGCAATTACAGACTCAACTTATTATGCATATAACAGCATACAGAAAGTTCTGGCCACTAGGCCACTTACTGTGAGTCCACTTAATAAAGCCATGGCTGAACGAATTAAGAATGCAAGAGCCGGGACTGAGAGGGTCATCAGTGGACTTTGGATCAACTGCATGACTAGTTATGAGCATCCAGGAGATGAGAGCTGTCTTCACATGCCTGGAAAGGCCTCTGTGATACTTTAACTTGAAAGTCCAAAGAGCAAATGGCTATGTCCTGACTTTGTTGACCCTGCTGGTGGCAACACTGTAATTTGTGAATTATTTGTAATTTCATCCTGCAGAACAGCTGAGAACCTTTGCCAAAAATCAGCTTTGACCCAGATGGACTCCTGGGTTTGGGTGGGTGGACAGCTGAGATGTTTATTGCCATAGTAGCTTAGGCTCTGAAAGAACACCTGCACTCTTTTTTGTTGTTTTAATTGTTTTTAAAAATAATCGTATGTATTTATTTTCGGCTGTGTCGGGCTTTGTTGCTGCATTGTTTTTCCTCTGGTTACAATGTGAGGGCTTCGCGTTGTGGTGGCTGCTCTTGTTGTGGAGCACAGCCCCTGCAGCACGCAGGCTTCAGTAGCTGCAGGCTGCAGAGCACAGCTTCAGTAGTTGTGGTGCACGGGCTTAGTTGCTCTGCAGAATGTGGGATCTTCCTGGACCAAGCATCGAACCCATCCATGTCTCCTGCATTGGCAGGCAAGTTCTTTACCACTGAGCCACTAGGGAAACCCTCGTTGTTGTTGGTGGTGGTGGTGGTGTGTGTGTGTATGTGGGGGGGTGTGTTGCTTTTACATGTTCAGGAACAAAGATCTGAAATCTCACTGTGCTTCCTGTCCTTTGCACTGCTGGCTGTTAGAGGCACAGAGTCCTGTCGGCGAGAGGTGCTGAAAGCAGCTTTAGGCAGCAGGACTTCCCATCCCTCAGGAACTCTTCCCTCCTTCCCCCAGCCCATCCTCTGCAGCCCTGAGTTCTTTTCCTGAACCTCTCACCCAAATCTCCACTTCTTTCAAGTTCGTGATGAAGCCTGTGTGGCATGTTTGCCATGTCATGTGGAAGCTGCTGTCCAAATATAAACTCCTGTATTCAGGAGCGGAGAGGCTGGTTTGAAGAGGCAGGCCAGCCAGCCGCGGTGTTCAGTAGCACTCATTGGTTAATGTCTGCAAATTTTCTTTTCTGACAAGAAGCTAAATGGGCTTATTAAGCTCCTCTTGGTGTAATTTTTTTTTTAAAAAAGGACAAGTTAAAAATATCCTAAGAACAAGTCTCAGAGACAATGAAAGCTTTGGTTGTTAGGAAAAACTGGTGAGGAGGTCCAGGGAAGGTTTTCACATTTGAAATTCAAATCTCTGCAGGTACCGCGCCCCCACCCCCTGGAGGGAAAGGCTGGAGGGTTGAGTGAGAGTCCTGGCTCACTTGCTTGCATGCTAAGTCACTTCACTTGGGTCCCAACTCTGCGACCCTGTGGACTGTAGCCCACTAGGCTCATCTGTCCATGGAATTCTCCAGGCAAGAATACTGGAGTGGGTTGCCATTCTTGTCTCCAGTGGATCTTCCTGACCCCAGGATCATACCTGTATGTTTCTTGCACTGCAGGCAGATTCTTTACCATCTGAGCAACCACGGAAGCCCAGGCTCACCCTCAGATTCAATTCGATTTCACATTTTCCAGCACCCTGTAAACATACAGGTTACCAAATGGTAATAATCATAATTCCTGACTTCATGTCTGCCTATGAGGTCAGGATCCTGGTACAGTTTCATGAGAGAGTTGGGACCTGAAAACTGAAGGACTGCCCCAGCCCTTTGAGGAAGACAGCTGTCCTGATTCGTAATGGCTGACGAGGCCTAGCCTGCTTGCCTACTGTGAGCCAAGAGCAAGCAGACAAACAGGTAAGTGGTGGGTGAGTATGGTCAGAAGTGGGGTTTCAGTTACTGGTCCTCACTGATGAGCCCCGGTGCTGACAGCTGAGTGAGGAGGCTTCCAGGGGCAGCACATTCTGTCCTGACACCACCCTCCCCAGTCTTTCTTGTCGGTGAAAGGAAAGGTGAGGAGAGCCTTTCAATGAAAACTGAAGTTGTCAATTGAATCTGAGGGTGAGCCTGGGCTTCCCTGCTAACTCAGCTGGTAAAGAAAACGCCTGCAATGCAGGGGACCTGGGTTTGATCACTGGGTTGGGAAGATCTCCTGGAGAAGGGAAGCCCAACAGCTTTAAAAGGGGCCTGTGCATGCTGACTTCTGAACCCAGCACCCACAGAGTTGTGTGGTCCTGCCCTTCTGAGTACTGGAGTCTGAGCCACTCTCCTCTGCCAAAGCCTCCCAGCTCTCAGCCTGGTGCCCACCACCTGTTTACCCAGGACTGAAGAACTCTCTAGCCTGTACCATTAAAAAAAAATTTTTTTTTAACTGAAGTCTAGCTGATTTATAAGGTTGTGCTGATTTCCGCTCTACTATGAAAAGATTCAGTTATATGTCTCTATATATTCTTGTTTATATTCTTCTCCATTATGGCTTATCACAAGATATTGAATGGAGTCCCCTGTACTAGAGAGTAGGACCTTGTTGCTAACCAGCGTTAATCTGGACTCAGGCACACAGGAGCTCCCTGCCTCCTGGAGGGACAAGGGCAGAAGTGGGAGGAGCAAAGCCTGACTCATCCCGCAGGAGGGCGCCCGGAGCTCCAGACTCTTTTAAGGTTCTGTTCCTGCTGGTCCCCACTCCAGGCAGGGCATAGGCGGGACACCCAGGTTGACTAAGAAGATTCTGAAAGTGTTGTCCTATGATGATTTCTGGTGCTGGGGCTCTGTGCCCTGTCGTCCTTGCTGGAGAGCAATGAAAAGGTGGCATTCAGAAGAGGGGTAAGGCTGAGACAGTGATGGAAGTGGAGACAGCCGTTTAGTGATAGGGGGTAGGGGGAGGCATGTACCAGATGGGGACCCTGACTGGGTGATCCACGAGGTCTCTGTAATCCTAAGATGCAGCAGCTCCCCAGGAGTGGGGATGGCACCTGAGTCCAGAGTTACAGCAGCCCTGGCAGGCCAACTGGCACCTTTTTTTTGTCTCCAGTTTGTGCTATGCACTCAGGAACCCAGGCCTCTTCCCTAAATGCCTAATCATCCACATACTAATTCACCCTGGAGGCAATAATTCTGTGGGCCCGGACTTCTTGAGTGTGTAATAGGTACATTGGAAGCCTTTGATTGAAGGCTTATCATCTGCCAGGAACCACACCAGGCTTATACCTACATTATCTTACTTATTCATCAGCCAGTCCCAGATTCAAGTCCCAACTAGGCCATTTTTTATTAGGTGTCACTTTAGGCAAACTACTTAGCCTCTCTGAGCTAGTTTTTCAAGTAGCAAAATGTGACTAATGAAAACACTGAGATAACTGAGAAGATTAAATAAGTCAGTGTATGCAAAGAGCTTAGCAGAGTGCCTGACACAGTGCTCAGTAATGTTATTATTTGCCAGGAGTGTCATTATTATTATCAGATCTATTTTATGCATGCAGCCAAGGCTCTCCCACCTGGGCTCACTGGCTTTAAAGCTTGGCTTCTTTCCCAGTCTGCCTCATTGCTTTTTAAGACTTCTCTTAAATGTTGTGGCAATTATAAGACTCAGAGTCATTTGAACTCTCTTGGGAGTGGAACAGTGTCATTTCTGGTTTCTGACATATAGATCACAAGATGATTTCACTTTAAATATGACACCTGCAAGTTCAGGAGCCGTGTCTCACACATTTTTGCTTCTCTAGGGTTTAGCAGAGTGCCTGTCACATCAAAGGCACCTACTATATATGTACTGAGGTAAACTGACTTGGATCCAGAGGGAAAATGAAGCTGGTGAAGTAACTAGCGAATCACAACTCCACTTGACCATTCCCTAGGTGCCCTGTTTGGCCCCAAAGGTTATTATTGTCTCCATATTTCCCAGTCTGTTGTGAAGTAAGGTATATATATTTTTAAGTTTCTTCTCCTATGTTTCTTTCTTCTTAGTCATCCTTGTCAGTTTATTTATTCACTTATCTACAAATAATCATGAAGTGCCTAGTATACATGAGGCTTTGTGCTTGGTGCTGAGATACAATAATGAGCAAGAAGACCAAAGTTCCTGCCCTCACACAGGGATCCAGGAGGTATTCAGTGGGTGAGGTTGGAATAAAGTTAGTAATGAAACGCATAACAACGTGCACCTGAAATAGAAAGAGGTGTGTCCTGTGTCCATGCCCTGGTGGGAGAGCTGTGGCTGCCATGAGAATATGTGGCTGGAGCTCCTCACCTGGACTTGAGGTCAGTTCCTGAGGAGCAGTGGGAACTGAGTCTTGAGGGGGAGTGGGTGCTGCCACAGGTAAAGGAAACAAGGGGAAGTTGTGTTTTTGGCAGGGAGAAGTGCTGGGAAGCGCAATAGAGACCTGGTGGGTATGAAAGGGGGGAATAGAGCTTTTACTCTTGAGAAACAAAATGTATAGAAATGAGGCAACCTGGGAAAATGTCTAAAGTAATCGCAACAAATGGCAAATCACATCCGGTGATGAATATATGAGTGTGAATTCATCCAGAAGATACAGGGAGAGCTGTTTTGTCAAAGTGCAATTCACAGGCTACCTGCATGAGAGTCACCTGGGATGCTTGTCAGTTATGCAAGGACACTGTCTCGGACCTCAGGAATCACAATGTTGAGGTAGGGATGGGGCCTCTGCAAGCTGAACAAGCACCACGGTGCCTCTTAAGGTTTGAGAATGACTCTGGACCAGCATTTGCTGGGCAACTCTTCGGCCTCAACAAACCCCAACAGTCAGGATCAGAGAACAGGGATCTAAGGGCCAGAGGAGATGCTCTGAAAACATGGTGGTCTCAGAGCTGAATAAAGAAAAGGGAGGATGTAGTAGATGAGGTTGGAAGAAAGTCACTAGAGAGTCCAAAAAGATGTGTACATGAGACAGCAAAAATATTGGACTGCCTGGAGTGAAGGAGTGAGATTGTAGAGTAACCAAGTTTTCACTAAACAATTCCTAAAGAATTCCGCAAATGAAAGATATTTAATTAGAATGTAGGACATTATTAAACTGTCTTCAGCAGGAAAACACCCTATGAGGTGGAAATGCTACTTCAAAGGTGGTTAATAGTAAAATACTTTTGCGTTTATGACTTTGGCCATCTCACTTACTTTCACTGAACCTTGATTTCTTCATCTTTAAAGTGGAGAAAATAATACCTACTTTTCAGAGTTATGAGGATTGAATGGTATACATGTGAAAAGTTAAATTTATTCTGGACTAGGGGGATACTGAAACAATAACAACTAAAATACAAACTTTTCTTAATACATTGTCGTCACTTGTGATGTCTGCTCCCATGATAATGACTGTACCTGTTCATTGTTTATGGACTTCCCAGGTGGCGCAGTGGGAAAGAATGTGCCTGCCAAGCAGGAGGCGCAGGAGACACAGGTTCAACCCCTGATTAGGGAACATCCCTTGGAGGAGGAAATGGCAAACCCAGTCCAGTAATCTTGCCTGGGAAATCCCATGGACAGAGGAGCCTGGTGGGCCCCACTCCGTGGGTTGGAAAGAGTCAGACACGACCGAGCTACTGAGCATGCATGCAGGTTAACTCCTGTCTTTGCTGTATGCTTGTGTCTAGCCGCTCAGCGCTTCCTGGGAGTCCCTAGAGCCAGCCTTCTCATGGCGCGCCCTCTAGTGCCAAACACTGTAATGACTCATTCAGTCTTGGAATTGATCAAGTTTTCTAATCTCATTTTCTAAAGAAATTGTCCTTTAAAGCTAATGTAACCCTGATAACTCCTCTCTTTGCTGTATGCTTGTGTCTAGCCGCTCAGCGCTTCCTGGGAGTCCCTAGAGCCAGCCTTCTCATGGCGCGCCCTCTAGTGCCAAACACTGTAATGACTCATTCAGTCTTGGAATTGATCAAGTTTTCTAATCTCATTTTCTAAAGAAATTGTCCTTTAAAGCTAATGTAACCCTGGCGGCTCAAATGGTTAAAAAATCTGCCTGCAATGTGGGAGACCTAAGTTTTATGCCTCGGTTGGGAAGATCCCCTGGAGGAGGGCATGGCAACCCACTCCAGTATTCTTGCCTAGAGAATCCCCATGGACAGAGGAGCCTGGTGGGCTACAGTTCATGGGGCTGCAAAGAGTCAGACACAACTGAGCGACTAAGCACAGCACAGCAACCTAAATCAGGAGTTTAAGATTTCCAGATACAAACTACTGTATAGAATGGATAAACAACAAAGTCCTGCGGTATAGCACTGGTAACTATATTCAATCTTCTTTGATAAAAGGAAAGAATGAAAAAGAATATCTATATATGTATAACTGCATCACTTTTCTGTACAGTAGAAAAGTTTTTAAAAATTTTATTGGAGTATAGTTGATTTACATGTACAGTAGAAATTAACATTGTAAATCAACTATATTTCAATAAAATAATTTTTAAAGCTAATATAACCTACATAAAAATACATCTTTAGTAGGATGCTGTACACTGACACCAAAGAAAAATTACTTTGTAATTTTATAGCTATAGCATCAATCGCCGATTAAGGATTTTTCTACTCAAAACAAAATCTCTTAGTAAATACTGAGGAGTTGAAGATAGAACTAAAGAAACAAGTTTCTTCATTCTGAGGCTTTCCTATCATGCTTCCAGCCATCTTGGGTAGAGAAAGTTTTGTAAACAGTCTGGGAAAATGCCACGTGGGAGCTGGCTAGATTTATTTGTCAACAGTATTCTGAGGGCTGAAGGGAGAGAGGACCCTTCCACAACAACGAGGCAGCTTCATATCAGCAATATTTCCCTGTTTTTTGAAAAACAACTTCTGTTTTCAGGCTATGTGACTGAAAGGGAGAGGATAGGTTGCAAAACAATAATGATAAAAGAGGCTAGGCGCCTCCTTCCACTTCCTTTGGAGCCCAGTCTCCCTGACTACTGAGGAGTCCGAGGAGGAGGGCAGCGGGGAGGGAGCATGTGGGCAGACAGGTGCGGAGAGTCTGGGAGTGCTGAGGGAGCCGGTTCATTCCTCCCCGCCTGCATTTTAAAAAGACTCCTGCCAGCAGCATAGTTAGCGTGATGGGCATTCATCTTAGAATCAGTGACAGTGATGTTTATAACCACGCGGCTGTAAAGTTGATATTCGTGGGCGTGAGGAAGCGGAAAAGCCATGGCTAGGTTTCCCCCGCCCTCCTTCCACAAAGGAAATCAGGGCTTCCTTGCACACTGCCCCAAATCAGTCAACTGAAGTGGGCTTGTCTGCTTTCTGCGGAGCTCCTCACTTAGTCTGCAGCATCCCAGGAGATGGGTTGGGGAGAATGGGGGAAAGCAGACTGTCACTGAAAGGGCCCACGTTATGCATTTCTAAGTCCCTTGCTCATATAATTATGAAATCCAACACTTTATAACAATTCATGCCAAACTCTTATGTCTAAGGAATAAGAAAGAAGCCCGTTCATTAAGGAGTACATCTTTTGTGCAGAGACAGGCTGAAATCATAAAACCTAGATTAAGTGCCAACTCAGTCACTTATCCTCAAGGGCTATAAATAAAGAAAATGTACCCTATCTTCTCTATCTAGTTCAGAGTGGTTATAAGAATGAAAATTAAAATGTGATAAGGTTTATGCAAAGCCTCTGGCAATGAGAAGGGGTATTTAGACATGCCTGCCTGGCCGCTGGTTCATACCCAGCAAGCACGTGCTGGAAAGAGCTGTGTGGGATGTCTGGCATGAAACAAGCAAAACTGATGGGAAGGTACCTGGGGCTTTGTCTTGGCTACTCCCTGCAATCATTTGGGTTTTCCTTGTGGCTCAGCTGGTAAAGAATCCGCCTGCAATGCAGGAGCACTAGGTTCGATCCCTGGGGTGGGAAGATCCCCTGAAGAAGGGAAAGGCTACCCATTCCAGTATTCTGGCCTGGAGAATTCCATGAACTGTATAGTCCATGGGGTCACAAAGAGTAGGACATGACTGAGCGACTCTCACTTTCACCGTCTTTTCACTTTCAGTTGTTTATTTCATTTGTCCATACATGGAAATGGCTTCAGTTCTCTTCGGCCACACTATCCCCACCAAACCGCTGTCCACACAGGGTACACAGTGGGCCTGATTCTCCAATACCATCACAGCATCCTGGGCCCACCCACATGTGACTGACCGTGTGCCCGATGGCTCATCTGTAATGCCACCTAATATCTATCTTCATATAACAGGAGCCCAGTGTGTCAGCCTCCTGTAGACCTACAGGAAAAGAGTATCCAAAAGTGTAGAATCACCTTGCTGGGTCCCTTCTAGGCCACAGCTGAATTATGTTTATTGAACTGAAGAGTGCCGTGATCAGTTGCTCAGTTGTGTCTGACCCCTTGTGACCCCAAAGACAGTAGTCTGCCAGGCTCCTCCATCCATGGAATTCTCCAGGTGAGAACACTGGAGTGGGTTGCCATGCTCTTCTCCAGGGGATCTTTCCGACCCAGGGATTGAACCCATGTCTTCTGCACTGGTAGGTGGATTCTTTACCACTGTACCACCTGGGAAGCGCATTGAATTCAAGGACAGAGCTGCTCAAATGTGCACGGAACTGCCTGGGGAGCTTGTAAAATGTGAATCAGATCCAGATGGTCTGGGTCAGAAACTGGCACCCAGCCCCTTAGGGGTGTGCTGGTGCTGGTCACAGAGCAGACTTGGACTGGTAAGACTGTGGGAGACTAGCAAGGACGGAATCCACTCTATCTCACACCCCCGTGTGCTGTGGTTGACCCAACCCACCCTGTGATTTCAACCCCAGCAAAGCATGGGGTTGTTCCTTCTCCTCCATCTCAGTGGCCAGTGCTCTCTGCCATGGGCAAGTGTTCAGAGTGGACTCTTGTGCACACAGGCTGTTCTGAAACTCTTTGGAACCCAGACTCTGGGGTCTCTCACCTGCACATCCCAAATTCCATGATCTACTCACAAACCGGCTGCTTGAAACCCCCCTTTTAGCCTCTGTTCTTGGGAGCTGAACTGTCTGTTGAAATTCCTTTAGGAATGGCCCTTTGGGGCAAAACCTCTTTAAGGAGGTTCCAGGTCAACTGACCATTGCACCCTCCCAAACCACACTTCTGTTTCACGGTAAACATGCACCTTTGCCCTGTTGTCAGTGGCGTGAACTTACTTCCTAACTGACACCCTCTGCACTGTTTTCACAGGCTGCTTCAGTTAGACTCCTGCCCTTCAGGTTTCTTAGGCCTGGGGCTGATATGGTCCACGTCCCACTTCTAGGGACGTATTTCAATTGCTTAAGAAGGTCTGCATTGTGAGGACTGGGGGTGAACCACACACCATCCACTGACCACCTCTTCCTTCTGCACGTTGCAGTCTAGCTCTCAGACTCCTCAAGCTCTCTCAGGCTGGGACTGGATAGTAAGCTAAGGCCTCAAACCATTCTTGGCTTCTCCTTTGCAAATCCTGCACAGGGGAGCTGGCAGCCCACTCTGGGAAATGGGAGCACTTGCCACCTGCTGTCCTGTGTCCTTAAAGGCCATCCCAGGATTGTCTGCCACTGTGGTCTTAGATACGCTAACAGACAAGGAAGCGGGGTTTGGGATCGCAAATATGCTTGCTTTTGACTGAGAATAAAATGCAGCCCTTGCTCCCTAAGCTCCTTGGGTGTTTGAAAAAAAAATCTGTTCGAGTTCTTCAGCTATTTGATGTAGTAGAGAGTGACAGGTCCTGTCACCCAGCTTCCCAGCCAGCCTACCATCCTGATATCACCCCCACCCCTCGCCCCTGCAAGAGTACAAAAGGGCTCCACTCCAGGGGGTGGAGGAAAGCACAGACTGGCTGACTCTACTCACTTCCCAGCTTGGGAGAAGCTGGGGGAGCCTGGGCAGAGTGGGCAGCAGCTTTGAAAGTTAGATATTAAGAGCCCCAAGGGTAGGGGCGGACCCATCCCCTTCATGGTGCCAGTGCCCTGTCTGGCTCAAATGGAAGCTCAGGGGACATCTGGGGAATGAATGACCAGGAAAGCTGGTGGGCCAGGTCAGCCCGTTTCTCTGTGTTGATGGTCTTTCCTGAGTCCTGGATTTTTTTAAGAACAGTTCCTAATCAAAATATGTCGATTTGGAATCTAGAAATTATGGTGACTATTTCAAGAAGGGACATGCTCAGTTCGGATGCTCTTTGAGTCCTTGTGTGGAAGGTACCATCCACCTACCTTGGAAAGCAATGTGGCAGGAAAGCCTGGGCCTCAGACAGCAGAAGGGACCCTGGGGACATTCAGAAGTTGGTGTCAACTGGGCAGAGTGGCTGACTGAATGTGTAGTGAGAGAAAGGGTGGGGTCCATGACTATTACAATTATTTTGTAAGCCGTACCAGGTTTAGTCCCAAATGCACTGGACGACCATTTAAATGATTAATGAGAGAATTGCCTTCTACATGTATAAATTTCACTAAAATATCAGGAAAAAAAGTCTAAGTGTAAGTCAGTTGTAAAGCTTGATGCCGATTTGCCTCTTTTGTCTGGGGTAATGCTTGGTGAGAGTACCTGTTTCTCCCCTGACCTCCAGAAATCACACATTCAAAATTCATTAAGAAGAGATCTGTTTATAGGCATCATCACCTCTAATCCTGTAGTAAACTAGGGAGCATGAACAAATTTCCATGAAATTAGCCTATTCACCAGGGAGACAGGCTGACTATTCTAGCATGCTACAGCACCTCCCAAGCCCTGTATAAGGTAACATACGTAACATATCCAATGGGTGTACCAGTTATCCGGCTGCAAACCCCAACTTTAGTAACTCAAAGCAACAAGCATTTATTATCTGTTTCCATAGGTCAGGAGCTGGGAGCGACTCATCTAGGTGATTCTGGCACATGTCATGTCTCATGAGGCAGATGTGATGTCTTCCAGGGCTGCAGTCATCTGGAGGTCTAACTGAGATTTACAGGTGGAGAAGGCGACGGCATCCCACTCCAGTTCTCTTGCCTGGAAAATCCCATGGATGGAGGAGCCTGGTGGGCTGCGGTTCATGGGGTCGCAAAGAGTCAGACACGACTGAGCGACTTCACTTTCACTTTTCACTTTCATGCATTGGAGAAGGAAATGGCAACCCACTCCAGTGTTCTTGCCTGGAGAATCCCAGGGACAGGGGAGCCTGGTGGGCTGCCGTCTGTGGGGTCGCACAGAGTCGGACACGACTGAAGCGACTTAGCAGCAGCAGTAGCATTTACTTCCATGCTACCTCAGTTGCTAGCTGGTTACTGACTGGAGGCCCATTGTAATGATTAAAATGTAATATTTACATATTACATATTATGTTTGTACATATAATTTTATCTCACAGGTACTTTTCTTTCCTAAAGTCTAGAATTATTGTCATACAGGAGACTGTGACTTTCTTTTTAACATTAAAAAGAACTTTTGTACTTGAGTTTTTGGCACGTAATAGGTGTTCAGTAAATATTGCTTGACTGGATTAAATCAAATGTAGGACACCACTGAATAAGATGATCACTTTGGTTTCTGCCTCTCTAAAATCTTATGAATTCTTTACTTTAACTCTGAGGCAATTTTCCAGTTTGAGTTTTACTGCAACCAATCACTTCTACATAATTAAAACCAGCTCTGCTCCACTGCGTCAGTTCCTAAACACGGGGAGACTCTTCCGTTTCACATACATAATGGCACTGCTCCCTTAGTATTCACATCTTCAAAATCCCTTCCTGGAAATAATCTTCCCCTTTTGTATAAATGAAGTAGGTGAAACTTACACTCCATTCTTTGAAGGTTTTGCATTATAAATTCATTCAGGAACAGGGATTGTCTCTGCTTCTGAGGGTAAAATTAGGAGACAATATGGCAAATCCCCAATAGCACAGTGGCGATTTCCAAGGCTCTTCATAAACCCCAAATTTATTATTTTATGCTGTGTAAGGTTATTAAATTCTAAAATGTTTAATCAAAACTATGAAACAAAATATGTTGGCTTTCAGGGAAAGGAAACTCCTGGTGCTTCCCTCATCCACCTGTGAGGTCAGCCCCAAGAGGAGGGATGTTTCTACAGATTGGTCACGTCCCCATCCAATGTGCAGAGATATTCTTGAGTCATGCTTTCCAAGGCGTGGGGTATGGGAGGCGGAGCTTAACTAAGACTTCCGTCTTTGCAGATGATTTTCCTCCTGAGGGGAAGGAAGAAGGCGGAGTCCTGGCTAATTCACTACCTCTTTCTTGAGTCCCATGATTCTTTCTTCCCTCACCCTCTTTTCTGTCTCTCTGGATGTCAGAAAGGCAGGACTGAGTTCATCTGAGGGCTGGGGTTGGCTGCCCGGGGGACTGGTACACACCAGGCTCACTGCTTCTCTTTCCTTGGCCCCCATTCCTGATTGTAGTTGACTTGGTTTGCCCTGCCATCCAGTGCTGGGATGAGGGCACCGAGATAAGCAAGGCCTAGACTAGGAGGGCTAAATAGGCTGTGGGACCAGTTTTATATCTAGGCTCTGGGCCGCTTTAACTGGCTCAGCATCACTTGCTAGTGGAATACAGTGGCATTGGAGGCCAAAGCCCAAGTTTCCAAGTTTCCTTTGGCACAGCAGTCTTCCATATACATGTCGACCTCCAGAATTTCTCAGAGGGTTAGGAACAAGTGGAGCATGAGATTGAAGGGTTCTGATCTTCTATCCAGGTCATCTATTTTTGTTTGCAACAATATGTCATAAGTTATTTAAGAGGGGGATTTTATGTAGAGAACATAGAAAATGCACATTAATTCAGACTGGTCTATGTTTGATTTTCTAAAACTGGAGATTGTTTTGAAATGTAACAAATCACAAATGTAAAGTTAGAAAACAGATTAAAATCCGACTCTTATATTGGCTAAGATGTGTGATCTCTGGCTTCTTGGAAGGGTCTGTGTTATACATACATCTTATAGGAGAGTTAGTAGTAAATGAGCTATCATATATACTTATACAAATAGTAGGTGCTTGGTAAATACTTCTTGAAATTCTATAGAATTTTCTAAAACTGGAGATTGTTTTGAAATGTAACAAATCACAAATGTAAAGTTAGAAAACAGATTAAAATCCGACTCTTATATTGGCTAAGATGTGTGATCTCTGGCTTCTTGGAAGGGTCTGTGTTATACATACATCTTATAGGAGAGTTAGTAGTAAATGAGCTATCATATATACTTATACAAATAGTAGGTGCTTGGTAAATACTTCTTGAAATTCTATAGTAATTCAAATACATTTACTGAATTTAAAATTTGAGGTTATTTCTTCTGAGTATTTTCTAAGACTAATTTATAGATTCATAGCATTCTTTTATTTTCAAAGCATGGGGTAAAAAGCTTATGTTTTTCACTATGCAGTCTATTTTGGGGAGTCAACAATTACTTCTTATATTCAAAGAATTGTATGGCCTGACACTGTACTATTTTAAACTATAACTTTTGTCATTTAGTTAATCTCAATTTATTACATTATGCTGATGTAAATTATACATATTTTACCC
>SJYC01004937.1:0-12223 GCA_006408675.1 Madoqua kirkii | reverse complement strand
GAAGGAGGGAGAAACATGAAGAATCAGAGCCACCCAAAGCAACTGCTGCAGATTGAATCTTGTTTGGTAACTGATGTTAATTCCCCCTAAAGTTCTAAGGTAGATAATTAAGATCTCTTTGGTAGTTCAATACATAAAATCACTATTTTGAAAAAATAATGTAATTCTTAAGTCAGGATTCAATCGAGAAAACTGCTGTGAAAAGTGAAAGTTGCTCAGTCGTGTCTGACTCTTTATGACCCCGTGGACTATACAGTCCACAGAATTCTCTAGACCAGAATATTGGAGTGGGTAGCCAGTATTCTCCAGCTAATTCCCCCTAAAGTTCTAAGGTAGATAATTAAGATCTCTTTGGTAGTTCAATACATAAAATCACTATTTTGAAAAAATAATGTAATTCTTAAGTCAGGATTCAATCGAGAAAACTGCTGTGAAAAGTGAAAGTTGCTCAGTCGTGTCTGACTCTTTATGACCCCGTGGACTATACAGTCCACAGAATTCTCTAGACCAGAATATTGGAGTGGGTAGCCAGTATTCTCCAGCGGATCTTCCCAACCCAGGGACTGAACCTAGGTCTCCCACATTGCAGGCAGATTCTTTACCAGCTGAGCCACAAGGGAAGCCCCCAAAATGCTGTAAGTGTACTTAAATGTTAAAAAAAAGCCTTTTCTGAAAAACAACAAATTCAGTTTAGCCCGGCATCAAATTTCATTTTTACTTTTGCTGTTGTTCACTCACTAAGTCCTCTTTGTGATACCATGAACCGCAGTACATCAGGCTTCCCTATCCTTCACCGTCTCCTGGGGTTTGCTCAAACTCACGCCAGTTGAGTCAGTGATGCCGTCCAACCATCTCACCCTCTGCTGTCCTCTTCTCCTGCTTTCAATCTTTCCCAGCATTAGGGTCTTTTCTAATGAGTCGGCACTTTGCATCAGGTGGCCAAAGTATTAGAGCTTCAGCTTCAGCATCAGTCCTTCCAGTGAATATTCAGCATTGATTTCCTTTAGAATTTACTGGTTGGATCTCCTTGCAGTCCAAGGGACTCTCAAGAGGCTTTGCCAGCATCACAGTTAGAGAGCATGACTTATGCTCTCTAAATGTGAAACATGAAATGTGATGGGGCTTCCAGAAGTGTGTTGCACACTTTACTGATACAGAAGGGAAAAGCACAGCTATTAGGGGAGAGTCATGTGCTTGATGACTGCAGTGCAGAGCGACCCTTGGTATCACCTCGTTCCGTTCCATCTACAACTAACTTTATATCATATGGCTTCATTTACATTTAAAACACGTGTGTGTACGAAAGTCTGTCACAGTGGTAGTAGCAAAACAATAAGAGAAGTTTTTCTTTTCCTGTATTTCAAGATTGGGTTTTATGTCACTGGATGAGAAGTCTGAGAATTATGGTTTACAAGAATTTCACTGCAGTTTTTTTTTTTTAAGCCTAGCACTAATAAAACTGATGGTGGGAACTTATTGGCAATGAGAAAACAGCAGTTTGCATAAACTAATAATTAGAGTCGAGGGCAAATTTTAGGAATTGTTACTTAAAGCCACAAGTTAGTGGTCATGTGAGATGATGCCTGGGGTGTGGCCTGAGGCAAACTCTCTTACTCATTTTGCCATAGTCTTTCATTTTTAAAAAAATGCTTTTAATTTTGTATTGGGCTTCCCTGGGGGCTCAGCAGTAAAGAATCTGCCTGCCAATGCAGTGGATTTCCGTTTGATCCCTGGATTGGGAAGACAAATGGCAACACACTCCAGTATTCTTGCCTGGGAAATACAATGGACAGAAGAGCCTGGCAGGCCACAGTCCACGGGGTCACAGAAGAGTTGGACATGACTTAGCAAATAAACAACAATTTTTTGGGGGGTGTAGCCGATTCTTGCCTTGAGAATCCCATGACCTGTATGAAAAGGTAAAAAGATAGGACACTGAAAAATGAACTCCCCAGGTCAGTAGGTGCCCAGTATGCTACCAGAGATCACTGGTGAGGTGAGGTGAGGTGAAGTCGCTCAGTCGTGTCCGACTCTCTGCGACCCCGTGGACTGTAACCTACTAGGCTTCTCCGTCCATGGGATTCTCCAGGCAAGAATACTGGAGTGGATTGCCATTTCCTTCTCCAGGGGATCTTCCCAACCCAGGTATCGAACCCAGGTCTCCCACATTAGAGGCAGACGCTTTAACCTCTGAGCCACCAGGGAAGCCTAAAAGAGATCACTGGAGAACTAACCTAAGAAAGAATGCAAAGATGGAGCCAAAGCAAAAATAACACCCAGTTGTGGATGTGACTGGTGATAGAATGAGTTCAATGCTGTAAAAAGCAATACTGCATAGGAACTGGGAATGTTAGGTCCATGAATCAAGGCAAGTTGTAAGTGGTCAAACAGGAGATGGCAAGAGTCAACACGGACATTTTAGGAATCGGTGAACTAAAATGGACTGGAATGGGTGAATTTAACTCAGATGACCATTATATCTACTATTGTGGGCAGGAATCCCTTAGAAGAAATGGAGCAGCCATCATAGTCAACAGAATCTGAAATGCAGTACTTGGATGCAATCTCAAAAATGACAGAATGATCCCCATTTGTTTCCAAGGCAAACCATTCACTATCACAGTAATCTATGTCTATGCCCCAATCAGCAATACTGAAGAAGCTGAAGTTGCACAGTACTATGAAGACCTATAAGACCTTCTAGAACTAACACCCAAAAAAACATGTCCTTTTCATTATAGGGTATTGGAATGTGAAAGTAGGGACTCAAGAAATAGCTGGCATAATGGGAAAATTTGGCCTTGAGTACAGAATGAGGCAGGGCAAAGGCTAATAGAGTTTTGCCAAAAGAACACACTGATCATAGCAAGGACCCTCTTCTAACAACACAAGAGAAGACTCTACACATGGACATCACCAGATGGCCAATATCAAAATTAGATTGATTATATTCTTTGCAGCCAAAGATGGAGAAGTTCTATACAGTCAGCAAAAATAAGACTGGGAGCTGACTGTGGCTCAGATCATGAACTCCTTATTGCCAAATTCAGACTTAAACTGAAGAAGGTAGGAAAACCACTAAACCATTCAAGTATGACCTAAATCAAATCCCTTATGATTATACAGTGGAAATGAGAAATAGATTCAAGGGATTAGATCTGATAGATAGAATGCCTGAAGAACTATGGATGGAGTTTCATGACATTCAACAAGAGGACTTGATCAAGACTATCCTCAAGAAAAAGAAATGCAAAAAGGCAAAATGGTTGTCTGAGTAGGTCTTACAAACTGCTTGAAGAGAAAAGAAGCAAAAGGCAAAGGAGAAAAGGAACGATGTACCCATTTAAATGCAGAGTTCCAAAGAATAGCAAGGAGAGATAAGAAAGCCTTCCTCAGTGGTCAATGTGAAGAAATAGAGGAAAACAATAGAATGGGAAAGACTAGAGATCTCTTCAAGAAAATTAGAGATGCCAAGGGAATTTTTCATGCAAAGATGGGCTCAATAAAGGGCAGAAATTGTATGGATCTAACAGAAGCAGAAGATATTAAGAAGAGGGGGCAAGAATACACAGAAGAGCTATATGAAAAAAATCTTCATGACCTAGATATTCACAATGGTGTGATCACTGACCTAGAGCCAGACATCCTGGAATATGAAGTCAAGTGGGCCTTAGAAAGCAGCACTACGAACAAAGCTAGTGGAGGTGATGGAATTCCAGTTGAGCTATTTCAAATCCTGAAAGATGATGCTGTGAAAGTGCTGCACTCAATATGTCAGCAAATTTGGAAAACTCAGCAGTGGCCACAGGACTGGAAAAGGTCATTTTTCACTCCAATTCCAAAGAAAGGGAATGCCAAGAAATGCTCACCCTACCACACAATAGCACTCATCTCACATTCTAGCAAAGTAATGCTCAAAATTCTCCAAGCCAGGCTTCAACAGTTTCTGAACCATGAACTTCCAGATGTTCAAGCTAGATTTATAAAGGCAGAGGAACCGGAGACCAAATTTCCAACATCTGTTGGATCATTGAAAAAGCAAGAGAGTTCCAGAAAATCATCTACTTCTGCTATATTGACTATGCCAAAGCCTTTGACTGTGTGGATGACAACAAACTGGAAAATTCTTCAAGAGATGGGAATACCAGACCACCTGATCTGCCTCTTAAGAAATCTGTATGCAGGTCAGGAAGCAACAGTTAGAATTGGACATGGAACCACAAACTGGTTCCAAATCAGGAAAGGAATATGTCAAGGTTATATATTGTCACCTGGCTTATTTAACTTATATGCAGAGTACATCATGAAAAATGCTGGGCTGCAGGAAGCACAAGCTGGAATCAAGATTACAGTGAGAAATATCAATAACCTCAGATATGCAGATAATACCACATTTATAGCAGAAAGCAAAGAAGAACTAAAGAACCTTTAATGAAAGTGAAAGAGGAGAGTGAAAAACTTGGCTCAGCATTCAGAAAACTAAGATCATGGCATCTAGTTCCATCACTTCATGGCAAATAGATGGGACACAGTGGAAACAGTGAGAAACTTCATTTTGAGGGGCTCCAAAATCACTGCAGATGGTGACTGCAGCCATGAAATTAAAAGACTCTTGCTCCTTGGAAGAAAGTTATGACCAACTTCGACAGCTTATTAAAAAACAGAGACATTACTTTGCCAACAAAGATCCATCTAGTCAAGGCTATGGTTTTTCCAGTGGTCATGTATGGATGTGAGAGTTGGACTATAAAGAAAGCTGGGCACCAAAGAATTGATGCTTTTGAACTGTGGTATTGGAGAAGACTCTTGAGAGTCCCTTGAACTGCAAGGAGATCCAACCTGTCCATCCTAAAAGAAATCAGTCTGAATATTCATTGGAAGGACTGATGTTGAAGCTGAAACTTCAATACTTTGGCCACCTGTTGCGAAGAACTGACTCACTGGAAAAGACCCTGATGCTGGGAAAGATTGAAGGCAGGAGAAGGGGATGAAAGAGGGTGAGATGGGTGGATAGCATCACCAATGTACATGAGTTTGAGTAAACTGAGCTACTGAACTGAACTGAAAGCTGATTGAAAATGTTGTCATAGTTTCAGCTGAACTGTGAAGGGACTCAGCCATACATAACTATGTAACCATTCTCCCCTAGACTCCTCTTTCATCCCGGCTGCCGCATAACATTGAATGGTATTCCATGTGCTAAACAGTAGGCTTAAACTTTCATTTTGATGTACGGATACTAAGCTGCTGTCATCACCCAACTGGAGTGGGTGATACTTACTATTGAAGTAAGTATCTTCCTTATTGGTTTAGCCACATGTACTCTGGTCCCTTTCATTCATTCTCCATGGGGTTGCCAGAGCATTAATCTCATGATGCTGGATCTGGTACCAATATGGCCCCTTACCATCATTTTCTACCTCTCCCTCTGGGAGTCGTCAAAAGGCAATGTATTTTCAGGGTTCTCCAGGGAAACAGAACCAATAGGACACACACACACACACACGATTTGTTACTAAAAATCAGTTTATGCATTATGGGTGCTGAAGTTTCCCATGATCAAGTCATCCCTGGTATAATGTTCAGAAGGAAAGACTGGCTTCCTGAACTTGCAACATGTGTAGCTGTAGAGTCCCATGCCCAGAAGGGCACATTTGGTTTAACACTCTGCTGATGACATCTTGAAACGCTTAACAATTTTATCTGAATTTATGTTTTGTAAGTGATGTCTGAAGAGACAATCTGTAAATATTTCACACAGACACATAAATAATATGGTTGACAATGAATAGCAAATGTAAAAAATGGCATGGCAAATTGAGAGACTGTCCTTGAAAAAAACGGAAAAAGCATTATATTTTATCATCTTTAATGGTATTTTTTTTTCTAAGTGGGTCACTATATTCTCATATCACATGGAACCCTGCAGATTAAGTAGTCAGTCCCTGAGAGGGATTTTACAAAGGTATGAATATTCTGAGGTAGGAATTGTTTGGGAATTTTTTAGAGGCTGGCTACTTCACTAATTAATACAAGAGGATAACCCTCCCTGCTGAAAAAAAATTTTTTTAACCATATACTGAATTTATATATGCATACATATATGTGTTGTGTGTGTATGTGGTGATCTGGTGGTTTAGTTGCTAAGTCGTGTCCAACTCTTTGCGACCCCATGGATTGTAGCCCGCCAGACTCCTCTGTCCATGGGATTCCCCAGGCAAGAATACTGGAGTGGTTTGCCATTTCCTTCTCCAAAGGATCTTCCCGATCCAGGTCTCTTGCACTGCAGGCAGATTCTTTACCCACTTAGCTATGAGGGAAACTCTGTGTGTGCATATTTACAAAACTTTGACTTAGCAAAATGTTGTCAAACTATGGATGAATGTTACTGAAGTGGATTTCAAAATGCTTGTATGATTTTCACTGAAGTATATGTGTTTTAAAAAGTCAGTTTCTTCTAAAAAATTAGTTTCTTAATATTAGCATAGCTCAGTGGTTGTGGTCAACATAGTTTTGTTATAAAATATCACACTGTAAAATTAATATACTGCCCTATGGAAATAATTCTCATTCTAGTGCCGATGCTAAGAACTTCCTAGGTATTTCTAATTCATGCAGAGATCATTTCATACTGATATAGTCCTTAATGATCAGTCTCCTAGTATTTTTATAGACTAGTTATATGCTGCTAGGGTTATAACAATGTTTTACATATGAGCCTTACTTCACATACGAAAATGTAATTCATGGTCTGTATTCTGGATTTATACTTTCCATAGCAGTAGACTTCTAGTCTTGTGAAGAGTTGTCATTGAAAATAGACCATAATAAAGAAAAAAGGTCAAGGGGAAATTATGCAAATTCAGTCATATTTAAAAAAAATCTTAATCTTTGTTTTGGGCTTCCTAGTAGCTCAGCTTTTAAAGAATCCGTCTGCAGTGCAGGAGACCCTGGTTCTATTCCTGGATTGGCAAGATCCCCTGGAGGAGGGCATGCAACCCACTCCAGAATTCTTGCCTGGAGAATCCGCATAAACAGGAGCCTGGTGGGCTACAGTCCATGGGGCCGCAGAGTCGGGCATGACCGAGCGACAGCGCGGTCTTTGCTCCACTGTTCTATGTTCACTCGTAAACTACAGCTGACCACAAGACAACCCTGATAAGCGTGAAGTCCAGGCTCACAAAACAGAGATGAAACTAAGTCTTTAACTTTTGAAAGTTAATAGGGGCTGTCAAGTATATTTAAGAAAGTAAATTGAAAATTTCCAGGTACTAAGATAAAGTTCTAAAAAATAAGTTTATTTCTTTATACACAAGGTTCAAACATTTCATGATTTACTGGTAAAAGCAAAACAGGATACACTGTTTGAAATTCAAAATCTTGACTTAATGTGTTCCCTTTAGGTTACATCACAGAATAGCTAATCAGATTATAAACACCTTGACTGAGATTAAAACTGGATATATTTGACTCTTTAACTATGTCCCTGATACTTATTTCTATTTCTACAGAACAACAACAACAAAAAAACAGACATTTTTGTACATTCACTTCAATGTTCACACACACACACAAAGAATATTCTGCAACTGATCTGATCTGATGTCAGAAAAACAGTAGCTCAATCAGTATTGGCTGTGACTTTATTAATTATTTTCACTCAGTATTGCCTGTAATTTTATCAAGCTTGTATCAGAGATGTTTATTCTCTGCTGCTGCTGCTAAATCATTTCAGTTGTGTCCGACTCTGAGCAACCCCATAGACAGTAGCCCACCAGGCTCTCCCATCCCTGGGATTCTCCAGGCAAGAACACTGGAGTGGGTTGCTATTTCCTTCTCCAATGCATGAAAGTGAGAAGTGAAAGTGAAGTCGCTCAGTCGAGTCCGACTCTTAGCGACCCCATGGACTGAAGCCCACCAGGCTCCTCCATCCATGGGATTTTCCAGGCAAGAGTACTGGAGTGGGGTACCATTGCCTTCTCCAGTTTATTCTCTAATAGGTCAAAAGAAGCAGTTACTGTTGATAGAAGGGCCAAGAGGCAGTTATTATTAAACAATATATTAAATATTATTTTAAAATATATTAAATATTTTTTCTTTTCCATTTAAGGCTGCTGCTGCTAAGTCACTTCAGTTGTTTCCAACTCTGTGTGACCCCATAGACGGCAGCCCACCAGCCTCCCCTGTCCCTGGGATTCTCCAGGCAAGAACACTGGAGTGGGTTGCCATTTCCTTCTCCAGTGCATGAAAGTGAAAAGTGAAAGTGAAGTCACTCAGTCGTGCTCGACTCTTAGCGACCCCATGGACTGCAGCCCACCAGGCTCCTCTGTCCATGGGATTTTCCAGGCAAAAGTACTGGAGTGGGGTGCCATTTAAGACTACAACATTAATTAGTGATAGAAAAGAAATGAGTAGACATTTTCTATATCTCTTAGAGTTTAAAGAGCAAGCCAGCATATTGCGTGCTGAATCTAGTCATCAGAATTTTTCTTCCATAGCATTTATTGTCCCCTGACATATATATTTATTAGCTATTGTACTCATTTGTCTATTTTTTTGTTTCTTCCAATAAAAGTTAATCGTGCTCCAATGAAGGCAGATACTTTTCTAACTACTATATCTGCAGAATTTAGAATAGTAATGGACACATGGTGTGTGCATGCTAAGTCACTTCAGTCGTGTCTGACTCTTTGTGACCCTATGGACTATAGCCTGCCAGGCTCCTCTGTCCATGGGATTCTCCAGGCAAGAATACTAGAGTGGGTTGCCATGCCCTCCTCCAGAGGATCTTCCTGGCCCAGGGATCGAACCCAAGTCTCTTACATCTCCTGCATTGGCAGGGAGATTCTTGATCACTGAGCCATTTGGGAAGCTCTGGACACACAGTAGCCGTTTAATAAGTATTTGTTGAATAAATAAATAAACCCATGTTTAAGTTGTCTTTATTTTACTAAAAGATGATTTTTTAACTGTCTTATGGGCAAGAAAAGGCAGCATGAGCTTTTATATGATGACAGATTTCCTTTCAGGCTCCTACCTTGATTATTTCCGTTGCTCTGTTCAAAATTAGCTTTTTAAAGACTTTCCTATATCTAAATGTAATAGAAAATTATGTTAACAGCCAGGCAATATATTAATGTTAATAAGACATGTGAGGAGCCACATGTATTGGTTTGTTGACTTTGGATTATAGTCATTTTACTGGGTTGCTTCCATGTTTAAGTTACTTCAAGTTTCTAGGAACCTAAATGTTGATCTGTATACTTTGAGGAATTTCAGAGTTGGAAAGGATAATTGCAGAAACTTCTATAATTTTTTAATAATATTAAAAGTATGATGCTAATAGTGATGCTGTTTTTTCTAGACTAGAATCAATAAATTAGGATGATAGTATGTACTATCTCCGGAAAAGGCAATGGCACCCCACTCCAGTACTCTTGCCTGGAAAATCCCATGGATGGAGGAGCCTGGTGGGTGCAGTCCATGGGGTCGCTAGGAGTCGGACACAACTGAGTGACTTCACTTTCACTTTTCACTTTCATGCACTGGAGAAGGCAATGGCAACCCACTCCAGTGTTCTTGCCTGGAGAATCCCAGGGATGGGGGAGCCTGGTGGGCTGCCGTCTATGGGGTCACACAGAGTTGGACACAGCCGAAGTGACTTAGCAGCAGCAGCAGCAGCAGCAGCAGCAGCATGTACTATCTAATGAATGCTAGCTTCCAAAGATGAATATTTAAGTGATTTTAATGGTGATAAATAATGTGAGAAGGATAACCACTATTGTATAGAACTGTGACTATTAGCTACTTTGAATGGATTAGGAGAAAAGTGTTCCTAATCTATGAATACCCATTATGATTGTGAAATAAGTAAACACAAAGACTCCTTGAAAGATTATGAAGATGGGGTGGCAATGGATAGCATTCCAAAAGTTGCTGTATGGTTTGAGAATGCAGATATTTTTCACTAAAATACCTTCCACAACCAAAAGTGATTATTATAGAACCTTTTTATATCATTAACCAGTTACTATGTATAGAAGGTTACTAAGAATCAGAAATGGTTACTATTCCAGCTGCCATAATGGAAGGGCTGCAAATGAGCCCATCCTTGAAGGTTTCTAATCCATTGGTCCATTTTTGGAGCACATTGGGAATCATATATTTAGGAAAGTGAGAGGCATATCAGTTCACAGATACTTTTGAATGAAACAGAACCAGCGCACACACTATTGACCCAGAGTCCAGAGGTCAAGAAGTTCCAGGGATGTATGAGTCAGTTGTTCAAGGATGCCAGCAAAAACCCAAATCCTTTCCACGTTGTCAAACTGCCAACCCCATTGACTTGATATACCCCCTGTCCATGCCAGACCACGATACCCTTCAAATGGCAGCATAAGCAAACCGTAACATTCCCACCAGATGTCAAAGAACTAGAAGATAATCTGTTCTTCCACCCCACCACTCACCACCACCCCACTTCCAGGTGCCTGTATAAGATTTTTATATCACACTGGCCATAATTGCTTCATATGCCTATTTCTAAAACAAGCTCTGAAACAGGAAATGGGGCAATTCTTAATTTGACCTTGGGAATCAAGAGTTGCCCCCTAAGAGAGGGGTTCAAGTTACTCTGAAGCAGAGGGTAATCTGAGACCTGAATGCAAGGTTCTCAGAGTAAGGTATAAAGGAGAGGAACAGCTATTGTTGACACCACATGGTCTGTCCCTAGGCTCTATGTGGGATGAGCCCTTGATAGCAATGGTAAGGACTGCTTGAGAATTCACTTTGGGCCAGGCGTTGTACTAAACACATTACAGCTACCTGTTTTAATGACCAAACGGTGTTTTACTGCTGAGAAGAAAGGAGAGGTCCAAAGGAGAGTTGAGAAGCATCCCATTCTCTCTACTCCGTTCACTTGGGACCAATCAACCTATTGTTCATAACAGAGGAGGAGGTTCTTTACAAATATGAGAATCAGGTTAGTCATTTTAGCTATTACAGGTAGTTTAACCTACTTCTTTTCAAGGCCAGTGATGAATGTCAATATTATCCCTTTGGCTATTTTGACCATGTTCAACTTGTAAAAAAATATTTTGTTAATTATTCAGTAGTGGCTTGGCAAGCCAGGCAGGTGAGAATAGCCCACCCTAGATATAGACAGTAAAATTAGGTCTTACTGGACGATAATGGGTTCTGGAAATCTAATGCTCAGTGTAGCAGTGATAGTGAACAGTACTATATTATATACTTCAAAGTTACGGGGAGCCTGGATCTCAGTGTCCACGCCACAAAAGAGAAATGATAATTACGTGAGGTGATGGAGGTGTCAGCTAACTATGATGGTAATCATGTTGCTGTGTATAAATGTTTCAGGTCAACATATACACCTTGAACTTATAAAATGTTATGTGTCAATTATATTTCCATTAAAAAAAGATTAGGCACCATCTGCAAAAAAAAAATCTAAATAATAAAATTAAGTCAAGATTCATCTTACTTTTGTTAACACCATCCACTAACAGTCTTTAAAATATCTGTGATAAAGTATTCTTTCTAGGAAAAAATTTTTTTGTTGATCTAGTTTCTAAATTGCTTTTGTTACTCTTGGGTTTTAGTAATATATTAAAAGCTTCAAATTAGAATATTTTTATTATTTATATTTTGGTAAGTATCGTATTTTACACAAAAGTTCAGAGAATTCCCTGACAGTCAATCCCACCACCCACAGACTCAAAGACACACTGTATTCAAGAATCTGTTTGTGACAGTTCAGAATTATTTAAGGAACTATTCAAACTTGCTTTGGGTACCAATTATATCTCCAGTCTTTGTGGCACCCTATATTTCTGCTTTTAAACAGTAGATTAGAAATGAACAAGAATGTTATAAGTATATTCATGTTTATATTATATATTTTGTAAATACATATTAATATATAGTATATAAATTTATATAAAATATAGACTTATATTTTATTAATATTACCAATGAGTAGATGAATTATAATTATACAGGAATTCTCCAGGCAAGAATTAAGGAGGGGGTAGCCATTCCCTTCTTCAGAGGATCTTCCTGACTCAGGTATCAAGCCCACGTCTCCTACACTGCAGGCAGATTCTTTATCATCTGAGAACCATCAGAGAAGCCCCAGATTACATCATAATGATGATGAAATACAGCTTGAATTAATTCCATTCTGTTACTCTATATGACAATTTGG
>SJYC01004936.1:0-18864 GCA_006408675.1 Madoqua kirkii | reverse complement strand
AATTTGAATAATATTTAAATAGAACTTTAAAAAGTTATCTGTGTGGGTATAACTATTTTATAATGTCAATAACTAAATAGTATTCCATTATAAGTGTATACCATATTGTATTTAACTACCTCACTACTGAGAAATATTTAGCCTAAGTCTATCAACTTTAGCTGTCAAATTCCTGCATGACGTATTACTGGACTCAATTCTCACACAAGAAGATCTAAGAATTAATGAAGCTAGAAGGAAATACTTAGGATATATAAATGATAGATTTTTTCTTTATAACTGTTAAGAGCTAAAAACTAAATTTTATATCCATTTTTCAAAGCAGACTTGAACATTGCATTATAAGATTAATAACTCAAAATTTGTCTACAAACCTCTAACAGTTTCTAATAAATTCTCTTTCATTACGGGAAAAGATGCTGTTATTCACAGAGGATTAAGAGCTGCCTTATTTTATCTTATTATTTTCCATTCCACTGAAACCAGCAGAAACAGAATCCAGTTCTATCTGTGACACCTTTGAAAAATAATTACAATATTCCATGAGTATTTGAAAAGCCAAAGTAATAGTATGCATTTCCATTAAGAGTTTCTTTGCTTATGAAGGACACAGCAAAATTTACTTACGGCAGAAACTCATTTGACACATACTGACCAGAATATATTAACAGAGAATTGTTTGCATTGTGTGGAACATTAAAATAATATCCTATTTGATATATTTCCTTAACATAATCATAAGTAAGTGAAAGTCACTCAGTCGTGTCTGACTCTTTGCTACCCCATGGGTTACACAGTCCATGGAATTCTCCAGGCAAGAATACTGGATTGAGTAGCCTTTCCCTTCTCCAGGGGGTCTTCCCAACCCAGGAATCGAACCCAAGTCTCCTGCATTGCAGGTGGATTCTTTACCAGCTGAACCGTAAGGGAAGCCCAAGAGTACTGGAGTGGGTAGCCCATCCCTTCTGCAGCGGATCTTCCTGACCCAGGAATCAAACTGGGGTCCCCTGCATTGCAGGTGGATTCTTTACCAACTGATCTATAAGGGACGCCCTAACATAATAATGAACACATTTAATTCTTGTATATTTCAACTTAGTGCTGAACCATTTCCTCCACATTACTTTGGCCACTTTCACTTCAAACGTACCATAACTCTTGGTGAGTTACATATCAAATCTACAAATACTAGTAAACATGATTGACCAAATATAATTTTTTTTTACTTTACTGAAATATAATTGACAAATAAAAATGGTACATCTTGAAAGTGTACAGCTTGATGTTTTGATAAACATCCTTTTTTCTTTTTGTGGTAGTGAGAACACTTCGGATCCACTCTCTTAGCAAATTTCAAGTATTCATTACAATATTGCTAACTATCATCACTGTGATAGATCTCTTAATATTAGTCATCTTTCATCACTGAAACATTGTACCCTTTGTCATAAACCTTCCATTATTCTTAAGAACAATTAACTGCAAATGTGCTTGCATAATTTTATGAAATACATTTAATTTGTAAAGCAGATTATTCCTAATTCTCAAGACTGGAGTATTCAAACACTAAAAATATACCAAAATCATCCATATAAAAGTAGTATCTGTTCAGTAGTGGCTCTCAAGACAGGTCAGCTGGAACTTAATATTCATTGTCATTTTACATCCCTGACAAAGTACAGAAAACCATGCTACATACAGAATTCAAGAGATAACAAATGCCTTTCATGGGGCAAAAATACAAATGTCAATGTGTCTAATGTACACTTAACAGATATTTTATGTGAATTATTATTTGTATGCCCCTTCCTAGGAGTTATACCTTTATAGAGATAGACAGATTTTATAGATAGAGACAAGCCTCAGAAGAGTTAATAACAGCCAAAGTCATGTGCTCCGCTCAGCCCTCAGTCACTTGGACTATTTGTGACCCTATGGACTATAGCCCACCAGGCTTCCCTGTCTGTGGAATTTTCCAGGCAGGAATATGGGAATGGGTTGCCATTTCCTTCTCTAAGGGATCTTCCTGACCCAGGGATCGAACCCACATCTTTTGCATCTCCTGCATTGCAGGCGGATTCTTTACCACTGAGCCACCAGGTCCTATACCTGGTAAACTGCAGAACTGGAATTTATACTCAAATATCTGGGATGCTAAAGCCCATATGCTTTGCTGCACTATACTGTCTTCTTTTTGGAATTTATGATTTGTAACTGGAGAAAGATGACAGACACATGAAGCATTTAAGTAACAGGAAAGTAAATATGACTATAACAGGATGAGTGGGCCTGTGTGTGTGTGTGTGTGTGTGTGTGTGTGTGTGTGTGTGTGGCTAGAGAAAGTAATATAACCTAGACCAAGGTGGTTGAAGAGGTTTTTGTCTCTTATTGCCTTTAGTGTGCACACTGTTACGTTGCTTTAGTTGTATCCGACTCTGCGACTCCATGGACTGTGGCCTGCCAGGCTCCTCTGTCCATGAGATTCTCCAGGCAAGAATACTGGAGTGGGCTGCCATTTCCTTCTCCAGGGGACCTTCCCGACCCAGGGATCAAACCCGTGTTTCTCATGTCTCCTGCACAGGCAGGT
This sequence comes from Madoqua kirkii, assembly GCA_006408675.1. Taxonomy (NCBI): domain Eukaryota; kingdom Metazoa; phylum Chordata; class Mammalia; order Artiodactyla; family Bovidae; genus Madoqua; species Madoqua kirkii. Next base: position 16,277 of record SJYC01004936.1, on the reverse strand, counting down.
GGGTTTTTTACAGCTAGTGCTACCTGGAAAACCCAAAGATCTTTATTCTTTCTCAATTTCTGTAAGGTTGACCATAATTCCTTCTCATTCTTCCCCACCTGTTCACCAATGACTTCAGCTCTTTGTGAAGGGTGAGACAGGACCAGCTCCTTTTCTTACAGAGGACGATTTATTTATCTAGTTGGTGTGTGTTAGCAAAAGCCCAAGAACTATACTGGTTTATGTCAAGCAAAATTAAGGTGTAAAATATGGGGCTCATTTTCACTTGTCTTTCTGTCATCTTTCCTTCTGATCTTCTCTTGGCTCCCATTAGGAATTTACATGTCTTACTTTCCTCCTAATGAAATGCCCAGCAGGGAAGGCTTGTCCTGATAAGAAGAAACCTACAGATACTTGGCCCTATGACTGGGAGAATAGCTGGGAATACAGAGAAGGAAGAATTAGAGGCATATTTTCCTTCTTGAGCCCAAGAGAATGCTCTCATCTAGTTTTAATGAGGGGCTTCCCAGTGGCTGAGCAGGTAAAGAATCTGCCTGCAATGCAAGAGCTACAGGAGACACAGGTTCAAACTCTGGGTCACGAAGATTCCCTGGAAAAGGGAATGGCTACCTACTCCAATATCCTTGCCTGAAAAATGCTATAGACAGACGAACCTGGAGGCTAAGTCCAAAGGGTCACAAAGAGTCAGACACAACTGAGCACAGCATAAATTTAATGAAATTTCAGTAGATAGTTTAATCACTATCTGACTTTTGAGTCCATTTTTCAACTCCTTGAGAAAGGAGAAGTATGCCATTATTCAGTAACACACAAGAAACTCCCACACTGAACAGCTTTAAGAAGGAAGGATCTGACTTCTCTGGAGAAAGTCCTTGCTTCCCAGGTAAATTATTATAAGTTGATAGTCACTCTCTAACCATCAATATAACAAGTAGCTTATCAATTTGTCTATTATAGTGTTGGTGGATATGAGTGACAAGGAAGGAGTTATAGATGCTAGACTTTTTTGCTCGGATGCAAAGACTCATTTATGACCTGCTTTTATCTGAAAAGCTGAAGGAACCCAAGTTATAACACTTAAGGTAGTTACCTGAGGATATGCTAATTTCATATGGACATTTTCCCGCTTTCTCCAGTTCATAATACTTACTGAAATTTCACACACTGTGTCTTCCTATTTTATTTTTGTGGTCGTTTAAATTATTTATATGCTTATTTTTCAAATTGTTTCTATCCTTGACTCTCTAAAATAATGGAAACGACCATTTGTTCTATTCCTACTTGGCTTATGATGATTTTCAGTGCCCTAGTCAGTTTCCGGAGAAGGCAATGGCACCCCACTCCAGTTCTCTTGCCTGGAAAATCCCATGGATGGATGAGCCTGGTGGGCTTGAGTCCATGGTGTCACTAAGAGTTGGACATGACTGAGCAACTTCACTTTCACTTTTCACTTTCATGCATTGGAGATGGAAATGGCAACCCACTCCAGTGTTCTTGCCTGGAGAATCCCAGGGATGGGAAAGCCTGGTGGGCTGCCGTCTATGGGGTCGCACAGAGTTGGACATGACTAAAGCAACTTAGCAGCAGCAGTCAGTTTCAATGGGTTTATCTATGGATTTAAACATTGAGCTGCAGATATTTAATAAATATTATTTAAATCAACTTTAGATAATAATTAGCCAAATATTTACTAATTTGATGCATTTCCTCAAGATTTTTTTGTCTTCGTGGGAAGAGTATGAATTACTAACCATTCTCAGTCAGTGGTTCTTTATAAATAAAATATCTAAATTCATAATCAATCTGTTACATGAAATTGGTGTTTTATAAGCACCTTTGTAGTAAAGATCTTTCACTCCAAAATGAATTTCTGTACAATTTAACATTCATGTAAAAGGTAAATAAGTGGATTTTTCAAAGACTGTTTATCAAAACCTTCTTTTAATAGAGGGATAAAGAGAAATAATTGGGTATTAGTGGATAATGGGGTTTCCCCTTTGGGAAATGTTTCTTTATAAATAAAATATCTAAATTCATATCAATCTGTTACATGAAATTGGTGTTTTATAAGCACCTTTGTAGTAAAGATCTTTCACTCCAAAATGAATTTCTGTACAATTTAACATTCATGTAAAAGGTAAATAAGTGGATTTTTCAAAGACTGTTTATCAAAACCTTCTTTTAATAGAGGGATAAAGAGAAATAATTGGGTATTAGTGGATAATGGGGTTTCCCCTTTGGGAAATGCATTCATCCTGACATCGCCCAAAACATTCAGTAAATTTAATACCTTCTCTTGTCCGTGTGGAGCAGCTGTGTGTGGAGACGTTAATGAATGCATGACCAAATTGAGCCTCCGTGGTTGGCAGGTTTTCCTCCATCTCTATCGGCTCTTGAGAAGAAAACACTTTTCTTGACCTTTTAAATAGCTAGACTTCAAAATCATTTTAGAATTTGCATATTTTGCACATTTTTTTCCTGAACCCTGGATACCTACCATCCAAGATATAATCTTTACCCTGTCACCTTTCTCTAAGTAACAAAAATGAGAAGGGGACAGTGCTTGCCTTGGGACAGGACACAAGTCTTACTCATTGTCACAGTGATAATCCTGCTCAGCATGTAGAAAATAGTTCAAAAGTACTACTTGGGTTATAAAATGAATGTCATACAAAAAATAAGAGAAAAATAGATTTACAAATGCAGTTGGGGATAAATGTGTAAAATATTATGTAGTATCTGATTTTCAACAAAAACAATGCTAATCGCTGTCAAAATCCAATCATTCATTCTTTTCTCTAAATCTTTTAGTGTCTCCAATAATGTATTTTATAATGAATTTTCAAAGTGAACATAGAAAGCTTGAAAAGGACAAACATAAAATAAACAGACCTTGCCTAAGCCCTAAAAAAGGCAAGATGCCATTATCAAAACATTTTGAATAACTGAATTAGTTATAATAATTGCTATAGATATTTTTGTTATTATGTTATTTAGAAACTTACTTGGCAGAAAGAAAATTCATGATATTAGCAAAATTCCCAGTGTACCTAAATGATAAATCTAATTTTATTTATATTTATATTTGTACAGACTCATACATACTGTATATTCTGTGAGTAATATTTAAACAGAAATATCTATAAAATCTAATATATACAGAGATAGTTCTGTTTCCTTTCAAGGTTTATCTAAAAGCCCAGGTTTGTCTTTGAACCATGTATCCTCAGACCTGTAGAAAATGTGTCCCTTCATAGGGGAGGGGGAGCGAGGTGCCATACAACTAGGTTTAAATCTAATAATCACAAAATTAGTGTACTGTCTCTAATACATTAGCAAACACTAGATCAAAGTCCAGGACATCAATGCAGGAAATTTATTCCTTCTTTGAAATTTGGAGGCAATTTAAGTATACAGAGTTTTTCTTAAAATAATAGTTAATTCTCGAGCTTAAATGACGTGCAAACATTCCATTTCATGGGGGAAAAAAATTACAAAATGCTTCTGCTAATTCTAAACAGCTGCCTCACTTCTGCAGGACTCTCAGATACCAGTGATCAGGCTAGTCAATCTTTCTGGAAAGTTAGACCTTCTGTCCTGGTTTTCTCAAAGCCATCCCTAACTGTGTTTCATGGTCCCAGCATAATTATTAATGAAGCATACTTTCACTCTCAAGTATCTCATTCTGAATAATAAATTATAGAGTTACCCTATTTTAGGTTAAAGCAACAAATAGGAAATTTTATTAAAAATATGGACTGGTTGCAAATGATATTTAAGTAAGAAAGCTTTTAAATTATATACTAACTTTTTATGAAGTAAGTTGACTTTTAAAGGGGCAGATAAAAGCTTTATTAAATAAAAATTTAAAAGACTTTTTTAGCTCTTTTTAGCAGCTGCCTGGGAAATCCCATGGACGGAGGAGCCTGGTAGGCTATAGTCCATGGGGTCGCAAAGAGTCGGATACGACTGAGCGACTTCACTTTCCCTTTTCACTTTCATGCATTGGAGATGGAAATGGCAACCCACTCCAGTGTTCTTGCCTGGAGAATCCCAGGGACGGGGAAGCCTGGTGGGCTGCCATCTATGGGGTCGCACAGAGTCGGACAAAACTGCCGTGACTTAGCAGCAGCAGCAGCAGCTGCTGCAGATTTTTCAAGTCCAGTTGGAATTAAAAAATAAAAAAGCAGTCTTGAGAAAATTCCTAAGAGGCTTTGCTTTTCTTAAAATAGAGCTCTGTTTGAGGTATAGGCTACAATTATATTTCTTTCTGTCCAGAGAACAACACTCTCTATATCAAGTCTTTGCCCATAATTCTACTGTAGACAGTAGTGTATCATCCTGTCCGGATGTGATTGAGTGTGAAGTATTAGCTCTAGAACATGAGCTGTCAGAGACAAATTTTGTTTCTCCTGTGTTATGATGTCCATGACAGTGCCTAAGTAGCCAGGCAACAAAACCAGTGCATGCAAAATGCCATCACTTATGTTGGCTTAAAGGCAGAACATGCTGACCCAAGGTTCTTTTCTGATTCAATTAACTTTTATAGAAAGCCTATTATGTGACAGGCCTTTTGACACAAACTTTTTAATTTAATCCTAATAACAACGTGTGAGGTGTGTGTTACATTACACATGGGGAAAGAGAGAGCCGGAAAGATTAAGTGACTTCCTTACAGTCACTTAGCTGGTAATTGATGGAAAGTTGATTCAAATCCAGGCAGATTGATTTAGCCTGTGTGCTCTTTCTGCCCCACCTCTGCTTATACCTCTGGCTCCAATCTCTGATGGTCTGGCTGAGAAGTTTTCAGATGGGTGGAACACCACTTCCTGCTACACTAAAATATAATCCCTGCATGGAGGTAAAACGAAATGTTCCTGTTTAACTTGAAAATTTTTCAACACTCGCCTTTTCTTCTAAAATGTTTTCTGATGAAAAGTTTTAAAACCTGAAACAAAATTTATCAGAGTATTAAAAGCAGTAACCTTTGGATGGTGAAAAATCAAGATTATTGTCTCCTTCGTACTTTTCCAGTTTCTACAATGAGTATGTATGTTCAGAAAAAGACATGTTTTTATTTTTGGTCAGGAAATCCTTGTGTCTGTGGCTTTGGTTATGAGCTTCCCTGGTGACTCAGACTGTAGAGAATCTGTCTGCAATGCAAGAGATGCAGGTTTGACCCCTGGGTTGGGAAGATCCTTTGGAGAAGGGAATGACAAGCCGCTCCAATATTCTTGTCCGGAGAATTCCATAGGCAGAGGAGCCTGATGGGCTACAGTTTTGTACAGGCTTTGGTTAAAAAAAAAACAACAACATATTTTTAATTTTAGAAAGATAATGCAAAAACCTTTATACCTTTATACTACATGTTAGACAATATCTGAAAACTTTAACAGCAAAACTTTGGCCTTTGATGGGAAAAATTTCCTGCCCATTAACATTGTTTTTGTATAGAAACTGAGATTGTCATTGAGTTGTTCTTTATGTTCTAATCACAAGCAGATGCTTACTATTTTTTTTGTTTGTTTGTTTAATGCTTATTCCATTTCACAGTACTGTATTGGTTCTGCCATACATCGACATGAATCAGCCACAGGTGTAGACGATCTCCCCATGTTAAAGCCCCCTCCCACCTCCCTTCCCTGCCCATCCCCCCGGCTCATCCCATACACGGGCCCCAAGCATCCTGTATCCTGTATTGAACATAGACTGGAAAGCTGAAATGATCCCTGATATAATGAGCATATGTGGAAAATGCTTCAGTCTGTTGAATAGTTGAAAAATATCATGATACCATCTTTCAATATCATGCTCAACTATAACTCCATATACTGTTTTCAATTTTCAAAGTATTGAGTGTCCACAAAGTACACTTGTTGTTTTGTTTTGTTTTTAGCTTACATCTTCTTTGGACGTTTTGGAAGGCACTGTACAATTTCACAGTGTCTCTGAGCCATTATTTTGACATGTCATTACATAGCTCTGTGGCTGTGGTGGATGGGCCTGAAAGGAAGCCTGCTTCCTTTTAGGCTTCTGGGCAAGTGACAAGGAACTGATGAAATCTGCAGAGCCACCCTTCTGCTGTGGTCATTAGTTGGAGCCTGAAGGGTCCAGTGTGAAAACACCTATACATTCATTTCTAAGTAATTTGCAAATGTTGTTTAAAGTTGAAGTAAATGGAATTAAAGGAGAGCTGCAGAAAAACTGAGCAGATAATCAGGGAATTAGTGGAAGGCTGATGGAGTGGGAAACCTGAGTGATTCTTTAACCCTTGATCTTTCCCATTCCTCTCACATCCAGAATCACTGTTCACATTGTGAAGGACGGATGTTAAGTTTTTACTTTCAAAAGTGGAGCAAAGAAGATATGACAAGATTATTCCAAGGGCTTAACTAAATGGTGCATGTGAAAGATATCTGTATATAGTATATGTATATATATATATATATATATATATATGAGACATATACGATATATTCACAGTAAGTGGTGTAGTGAGCATTTTAGAATTCACTCACTCTCTTCCGGCTGTTGTGGGTCTTCGCTGCTGTGCACGCATGGGCTTTCTGCAGCTTGGCAAGCAGGGGCGCTGTGCAGGCTTCTGACGGTGGTGGCTTCTGTCTTGCTGAGAGAAGCAATAGTTCTGAGCACGAGTTCTGGGGTGTGGGCTCCGCAGCCGCAGCACATGGGCCCTTATTGCCCTGTGGCAGATGGGACTTTCCCAGATCAGGGATCAAACCTGAGTCCTCTGCATTAGCAGGAAGATTCTTAACCACTAGACCACCAGAGAAGTCTGTGTAATGACAACTTAAGAATACTCTGAGACTCTCAGCTCTATCTAGTAAGGGAAATGAAGGCAGACAGGGTCTCTTTCCAGATAACGATAAAAGAGAACGTTTCTGTTATACTTTAAAAACAGAAATTAGCTTATTATTATAGACTTTATTTTGGCAGGCTCCAAAATCACTGCAGATGGTGATTATAGCCATGAAGTTAAAAGACGCTTACTCCTTGGAAAAAAAGTTATGAACAACCTAGATAGTATATTCAAAAGCAGAGACATTACTTTGCCAACTAAGGTCCGTCTAGTCAAGGCTATGGTTTTTCCTGTGGTCATGTATGGATGTGAGAGTTGGACTGTGAAGAAAGCTGAGCACTGAAGAATAGATGTTTTTGAACTGTAGTGTTGGAGAAGACTCTTGAGAGTCCCTTGGACTGCAAAAAGATCCAACCAGTCCATTCTGAAGGAGATCAGCCCTGGGATTTCTTTGGAAAGAATGATGCTCAAGCTGAAACTCCAGTACTCTGGCCACCTCATGAGAAGAGTTGACTCATTGGAAAAGACTGATGCTGGGAGGGATTGGGGGCAGGAAGAGATGGGGACGACCGAGGATGAGATGGCTGGATGGCATCATGGACTTGATGGACATGAGTCTGAGTGAACTCCGAGAGATGGTGATGGACAAGGAAGCCTGGCGTGCTGCAATTCATAGGGTTGCAAAGAGTCGGACATGACTGAGCGACTGAACTGAACTGAACTGAACTGATAGTGCTTTAGTGCATTTCATGTTTTATCCTGGCATGATCATTTGGCTGGTCTTCTGCAGATCTTCTTTTAATACATAACATGGAATTAAGACTTGTCCACTGGCTTCCATTTCACTTAGTTTGTTTTCCGATTTCTCTTTTTTCCCCTGGTGTTCTTTCTCAAGTTTAATAGAAAAACTTTTGTATGCATATATATATATATTATGTAGAAGTTAGAAAACATGAATTTTTGCTTAGCTAAAAAAATTTAACATTTTGATTCCACTTATTTGACTTAGTTTGAAAGCTAGGTTTCTAATTTATATTCACTCAAAACTGATAGAGTTCCATGTATTTTGGCATCAGTTTTACTACTAAAAGTCTAGAAAGTTTATCTTCATGATCTTAAAAAAAAAACTTTTTTGAATGAGGCTTGAAACTTCTAATCCAATTCTGTTAAAAAACAAAACAACTAGCAAGTGATATAGTATTATTATAGTCAAGAGATACCTGTAGTAACAGGCAAGTTTGCTCTTGGAGTACAAAATGAAGCAGGGCAAAGGCTAACAGAGTTTTGCCAAGACAATACACTGGTCATAACAAACACCCTCTTCCAACAATACAAGAGATGATTCTACACATGGACATTACCAGGTGGTAAATACAGAAATCAGATTGTTTACATTCTTTGCAGCTGAAGATGGAGAAACTCTATACAGTCAGCAAAAACAAGACTAGGAGCTGACTGTGGCTCAGATCATGATAAGGATACTGCAAAATTCAGGCTTAAATTGAAGAAAGTAGGGAAAACCAGTAGACTAATCAGATATGACCTAAATCAAATCCCTTACAATTACACAGTAGAAGTGACCACAGATTCAAGGGATTAGATCTGAGAGACAGAGTGCCCGAAGAACTGTGGACAAAGGGTCATAACACTGTACAGGAGGTGGTGACCAAAACCATCGCCAAGGACAAGAAATTCACAAAGGCAAAATGGTTGTCTGAGGAAGCCTTACAAATGGCTGAGAAAAGAAGAGGAGCAAAAGGCAAAGGAGAAAAGGAAAGATATTGTAATTAGCCTTCAATTAAAATAAATAATTTTTAAAAAGAAAGAAAGATATACCCATCAGAATGCAGAGTTCAAAGAATAACAAAGAGAGATAAGAAAGCCTTCCTAAGTGAATAATGCAAAGAAACAAAGAAAAACAATCAATATCTCTTCAATAAAATTAGTGATACCAAGGGAACATTTTATGCAAAGATGGACCTAACAGAATCAGAAGATATTAATAAGAGGCAGCAAGAATACACAGAAGAATTATGAAAAAAAATCTTAATGACCCAGATAACCTCTATGATGTGACCACTCAGAGCTGGACATCCTGGAAGGCAAAGTCAAGTGGGCCTTAGGAAGCATCATTATGATCCAAGCTAGAGGAGGTGATGGAATTACAGTTGAGCCATTTCAAATCCTGAAAGATGATGCTGTGAAAGTGCTGTACTCAATATGCCAGCAAATCTGGAAAACTCAGCAGTGGCCACAGGACTGGAAAAGGTCAGTTTTCATTCTAATCCCAAAGAAGGGCAATGCTCAAAAATGTTCCAACTACTGAACAATAGCACTCATTTCACACACTAGCAAAGTAATGCTCAAAATTCTCCAAGCTAGGCTTCAACAGAATGTGAACCAAGAATTTCCAGATGTTCAAGCTGGATTTAGAAAAGGCAGAGGAACCAGAGACCAAATTGCCAACATCCATTGGTACACAGAAAAAGCAAGAGAATTCCAGAAGAGCATCTGCTTCTGCTCTGTTGGTTATGCTAAAGGCTTTGACTGTGTGGATCACAACAAACTGGAAAATTCCTCAAGAGATGGGAATACCATACCACTTCATCTGCCTCCTAAGAAATCTGTATGCAGATCAAGAAGCAACAGTTAGAACTGGACGTGGAAAAACAGATTGGTTCAAAATTTGGAAAAGAGTATATGAAGGGTGTGTATTGTTATCCTGCTTATTTAACTTATATGCAGAGTACATCATGTGAAATACCGGGCTGGATGAAGCACAAGCTGGAATCAAGATTGCCAGGAGAAACATAAATAATCTCAGATAAGCAGCTGATACCACTATTATGGCAGAAAATGAAGAGGAACTTAAGAACCTCTTGATGAAAGTGAAAGAGGAGAGTGAAAAATCTGGCTTAAAACTCAACATTCAAAAAAAGATCATGGCATCTGGTCCCATCATTTCATGGCAAATAAATGAGGAAACAATGGAAACAGTGACAGACTTTATTTATTGAGCTCCAAAATCACTTCAGATGGTGTCTGCAGCCATGAAAATAAAAGATGCTTGCTCCTTGGAAGAAAAGCTATGACAAACCTAGATAGCATATTAAGAAGTAGAGACATTACTTTGCCAACAAAATCCATCTAGTCAAAGCTTTGGTTTTTCCAGTAGTTATGTATGGATGTGAGAGTTGGATTATAAAGAAGGCTGAGCACCAAAGAATTGATGCTTTTGAACTGTGGTGTTGGAGAAGAGTCTTGAGAGTCCCTTGGACTTGCAAGGAGATCCAACCAGTCCATCCTAAAGGAAATCAGTCCTGAATATTCATTGGAAGGTCTAATGCTGAAGTTGAAACTCCAATACTTTGGCCACCTGATGCAAGGAGATGATTCATTAGAAAAGACTCTGATGCTGGGAAAGACTGAGGGCAGGAAGAGAAGGGGACAACAAAGGACAAGATGGTTGGATGGCATCACTGACTTAATGGACGTGAGTTTGAACAAGCTCTGGAAGATGGTGATGGACAAGGAAGCCTGGCATGCTCTAGTCCATGGGGTTGCAAAGAGTCAGACATGACTGAGCAACTGAACAACAACAGCAAGAGTATTATTAACTAAAGTACTAAAGATTTTGTTCAAATCTCACAGAATTTTATGCTAGTGTCCATTATTTCTTTTCATATCTTGTTTGAGACTCAACATTGTATTTATTGCATTGAGTAACTTCAGCTGCATGCAACAAATTCTGGGAAATTTCCTTTCATTTTTGTTTACAAATATTTACTATTTGCTTGTTATGGCTTCTTGGATACACCCATCATTTAAAGTGGGCATTTAATTTCCAAATACATGGGATTTTTATAGTATCTCTGATATTAATTTTTCATTTTGATTTTAATTTCTCAATTAAATGCTTTCTTCTCTGCAATTACCCTCTGGTTTTCCAGTCTTCTATCTTTATTGAAGCTTGAAAAGAGAGAGTTAAAGATCTCTCTTGGGAAATGTCACATTGCATTTGAAGCTATGTAGGTTTTTTCAAATATCTTTTGATATTTATCTCTAACATTATTCCACAGTGATAAGAGAACAGACTCTGTGTGATTTCAATACCTTTAGACAGTCAAATTTTTGCACCTGGATATGTTTCAAGGTCTCCTAGTTTATAGTCTATGGGAACTTGAATAGAGTTTATATCCTGCTGTTGTGTGAAAAGTCTATAAATCTTAATTATGTTGAATTGGTTCCTGATGTTTTCAAGTGTGCTAGGTCCTTCTACTTTTCTGTCTACTCATTCTATTAACCTGCAAGTTTGATATTGAAATTCCAACTGAAAATCTTAATGTATCTACTTAAGAACTAATTGTAATATACAATGGAACTATATGTAACTTCATTCTGTCTCCTTGAAATGTGTATCATATTTTCATAAATTAAAAAATTAAAAAGCCCAAAATAGTGCATAGACAAGCCAAAAAAAATGTCCATTTTTCATAGGATTTTCAGCTCAAAGGTGATGGAGTAATTCCGCTTGATAGTGACTTAAAATCTGCTTTAATCTAGACAGTAGGATGGTAGTTGGGGTGTGTCTTGTCTTTAATATGTGATTTTTCTCAAAAGCTTGAATTTTATGTAGGTTGAGTCAGGACACTATTGCCTGAAATGGACAAGGATACATGATCAAACTTACAGGAGTTTAGTGGAAGAGCTTTGTTACTGAATCTTTTAAAGTCAATTTTATTTGAATGGTCTGTTTTATTTGCTGGCCTCTTTTGCTCTGAACAATTTTTCAGTAAAGGTAACAAGACATGAAAAATACAGAAACACCTCAAGGGGCATCAAGGTGAAAACTTTTATAAGCAAGATATTTGTTCAGCTCATCCTAGATAATTTAGCAACTTTGTCTACCACCCTCTGAGATCTTGTAACTGAATTTGAATGTTATTGAGACTACAAGGAATACACTGTCAGAATATTTATTTTGCTAATGATTTCATACAGAATGACTAACCATTTAATTAAATTGTAGAAAGAAAATATCCCAATTGTTTTTCTTTGAGTGTTTTAGAATTGATGACCCATTTTAAAATTACACATTCCTAAACAATTGTATTCACAACTATTTTTTCTCCTCTTTGAAAATATCTCAGGCAACTATGGTAGGCTACAGTCCATGGGGTCGCTAAGAGTCAGACACGACTGAGCAACTTCATTTTCATGCATTGGAGAAGGAAATGGCAACCCACTCCAGTGTTTCTGCCTGGAGAATCCCAGGGACGGAGGAGCCTGGTGGGCTGCTGTCTATGGGGTTGCACAGAGTCGGACACGACTGAAGCGACTTAGCAGCAGCAGCAGCAGGCAACTATGCTTAAGGTGTTATAGTCAGACTAACTATGGATTTTTTTCCACGAGCTTTCATGGGTTGCTGTTTTACTCACTAGATTTTATGCCATTGGAACTCACTATACCTGTTACCATACAAGTGTTTGTATCCAGTCAAGTGTTCGTGTGCAAAGCAGAATGACTATTAATACAAGAGGATGTGGGTAAGGGAGAGGTGAGGCAGACATGCTGGATCCTCTGTGGATGCTTTTTACGCAGCATCTCTGAGTCAGCCTCCCACCACCGCAATTCTATGTCTGCAGCTCCAGAGACCTTAACCCCAAGCTCTTTGCTCCACTGGACTCTTCTCTGTTCTCCCAGCCTCACCTTTTCAGTGGGATGGTCTCTGGCCACGCCCTCTAAAGTGGCATCCCAGTAATTTTCACTCTAATTACCCAACTTATTTGCTTCTTTATCAAAATATGCTTATTTTTATTATCCACAGATTTAACTTCTCTCTTGCCTGCTCTGTGCTATATTGCATCCCTAATGTCCAGCAAAGTGCACGGCATGCAAAAGTGGCTTATTCAATATTTTGTTAAACAAATGAATGACAGATCCCTTCAACAGTCCTGTGATGGAGATAAAGGTATCCTCAGTTCACAGAAGAGGAAATGGTGCCAGGGAGATTATGTGACTTGCCGCACAGCTAAAAATGGAAAAGCTAAAATTTAAACCTAAGTGTTTCTGATTCAGAACTTTTTCCTGCCCCATTAAAGCTTCAATTATTTGGCTTTTAAGATCTTTGGGTAAATGCCATTCTTTTAATTGTCATAATATTATTACTCTTTGTGCAAGCAATTGTGCTCCTATGTTAACCTCATATTAGCTGCACAGCACCTGAAAAAACGTTAAAGTTTAAATAAGCTAAGAGCACATGCAGTTTAAGCAGCAAAGGAACAATTTATTTGGCTTTCTTTCCCCTAAAAACATCTAGTGCTTTTAATGACAATCTTGATATTCCCATTCAGATATTTAGATCTTCTCTGCTATTGCTAAGTCACTTCAGTCGTATCCAACTCTGTGCAGCCCCATAGATGGCAGCCCACCAGGCTTCCCCATCCTTGAGATTCTCCAGGCAAGAACACTGGAGTGGGCTGCCATTTCCTTCTCCAATGAATGAAAGTGAAAAGTAAAAGTGAAGTCATTCAGTCGTGTCTGACCCTCAGCGACTCCATGGACTGCAGCCTTTCCAGGCAAGAGTACTGGAGTGGGGTGCCATTGCCTTCTCCAGATCTCTACACCAATGCTGTTTCATTTTTCCTCTAGGTACTTCCCTGAAACCATGCTGAGTTTTCAATTGTTGTTGTTCACTCACTCAGTCAAGTTAGACTCTTTGTGACCCCGTGGACTGCAACACACCGGGTTCCCTTCCTTCACTATCTCCTGGAGCTTGCTTGAACTCAGGTCCATTAAAACAGAAAAAAATACCTATGGCATAAATTGCTGCCCTCCTTCATTACTAAATTGGGTAAAACTGAATTGAGGGGAAACGTAGCATTTATGTGCAAAGTGTTTGTCTAGTAAATAAACAAGTGTGTTTCTGAAGAAATGGAATCTTCAAATCATATGGGTTTTTAAAAACTAGTTTTAAATTCTAGTTGTTATGACTTATATGTTATCCACTAAAAAAATCTGTTTAATAATATTTTATGAAGCAAGTAGGTATAATCAGGTATCAAATTTCATTAGCTGTCTGTCTTCTAGTAGCATTTTTACAGATATAGGAGTTATTCAGTATGCATAATGTATAATAAAGTGAATATTTTCGCTGCAAAGGGAATATGTGTATATATGGGACAAGGAAATGGCAATCCACTCCAGTATTCTTACCTGGGAAATCCCATGGACAGGGGAGCCTGGTGGGCAGCAGTCCATGGGGTCGCAAGAGTCAGAACATGACTTAGCAACTAAACCACCACTATATGTGTGTATATATATACATACACACACATGTACGTATATAGGCTTCCCTGGTGGCTCAGGTGGTAAAGAATCCGCCTACAGTGTCGGAGACCTGAGTTTGATCCCTGGTTGGGAAGATCTCCTGCAGGAGGGCTTGGCAACCCACACCAGTATTCTTGCCTAGAAAATCCCCATGGACAGAGGAGCCTGGCATATGGTCCATGGGGTTGGAAAGAGCTGGATACGACTGAGTGGCTATGCACAGCACATGTGTGTGTGTGTATGTGTGTGTGTGTGTGTGTATGTGTGTAATGTAATCACCACTGCTGCTCACCAAACCAAATATTGTTCTTTTTTCTGGACACATAGTAAGATTTCCCTTTCCACCTTCTGATATTTGGGCGGCCACAAGACGGGCTATGGCAGGGACGTGTGAACAGAATGTTACGTGTCACTGCTGGACCCAGAATAAAGAACTATTTGCACATTCTGGTTTTCTTCCTTCAGTGATTATGAAGCTCAGAGATGGGGCCTCCCTCAACTTAAGTGCAGAGGATAACATAAGCAAAGCTCCCTAGACTGTACTGGGCATATGGCAAGGGTGAGAGAGGGATCTTGGCCTTTTGAGCCCCTGAGAATTTCCTGTGGTTCATTAAGCATCATCAAGCCTGTCTTGCCTAGTGTGTATATTTTTGCTTTTAAATCAACAGAGAAACCTGCTGTTCACTGTATTTCTTCTGAGTAAAATCCACAATACAAAAGTGGCTGAAAAACCACATGGTTGAGGGGGAGTCTAGGTGGTGATATCGGTCCAAGCACTCGATTAAAAGGTAACCAGATCTAGTCTCAATTTTGCCGCCATCTACCTACCTCTGGGATCTGGCAATTCAAATCATGTGATGATCTAACTAAAATTAGATTCTGGTGGTTTGGATCCCAGTGACCCTGAAATTTCTTTCACAGCCATTAGCTTTTATTTTCTAAGTGCACTTTTTACTGTTTATTGTAATAGGAGGAAGCAGATGTCAGAAATAACTATTTGAAGTTTAATTCTTGTAGAATAAATATTTACTTTGGCTTTAATTATTCTTAATAATATCTTTTCATGAAATAGTTTATGTGATTATAGACTTCAAAATTTTAAATGTTGATATTCTACTTATTAACTATATTTATCCTATGAATTAAAAAGTTTTCTCCATTTCCCACATATTTTACAGTTCTTAACTTTTAAGAAGCAATTTGGCTTCTGTGGTGGCTCAGATGGTAAAGAATCTGTCTGCAATGCAGGGGACCTGGGTCAGACCCCTGGGTCAGGAAAATCCCCTGGAGGAGGGAATTTCCACTCCAATATTCTTATCTGGAGAATTCCATGACCACAGGAGGCTGGCAGGCTACAGTCCATGGGCTGCAAACAGACACGACCGAACAACTAACACTTTCACTTTATCCAGATAGCAAGATTTATTGGATATTATCAATCTTGAGAACATTCATCTAGCCATTTACAACATCTTGGTGTGTTATAGTACCCACTTCCCAAACAGATCTTAACCAGTTGTTTCTGTGTGCCAATTATTTTTTTAATTGTACTGTCAAATCATTATGCATAAGTAATAGAAAATAGCTCCAAGTAAGCGGCTAAGGTCTTTTGCATGGTAGGAATTGGGCAGAAGTTTAATAACTGAGGAAGGGCAACTAGCGAGAAGTCGAAGGAGGGACAGAGCCTGCATGCTGTAGATAGAGTGCTGAAGCCAGCAAACAGTGAATTCTGCCTTGATTGAGGAAAAGACATTCTCTTCTCTGTTAGCACCTGAAATTCCTAATTCATAAAGACAGGCTGAGAATTTAGTTATAATAAGGAATTTTTTTTTTTCCGAAGAAACAGCAGAGGTGAAGTCATCATCTGGCATTATCCAGGCTTATAGGAGACTTGACAGGTAGCACCTTCCCATGTTACCTCCTCTCAGAAAGGAACTATTAGACTTCATGGTTTGTGGAACAAGAAGTCTTCTGTATGACAAAAATCCTATGGTGTTGTCCACAGGAATCAGGGTCGATATTTTTAATTTGGGTCCTTTGGAAAATAAACATTTATTTGATTACATCTTCCTTCCATTTAAGACTGAGTTTTTGTTTATTTTTTCATTGTTAAAGTTTAAATTCCTCTTGA
>SJYC01004935.1:0-20477 GCA_006408675.1 Madoqua kirkii | reverse complement strand
AGCATATACCTGTATGTGTATAATTATTTTTTCTCTCTCTCTCTCAGCAAAGTCAGAAAGTCAGATCTTTTGGGAAAGTATTCAGTTTTCTTTTCTAGACCTCTATAATATGAGACTTTTAAATTACTTTAGCATGTACAAGTTAGTTTTTTTATGTCTATGTATAACTCAGAAGGATATTCAAGTGATGAATCAGATCAGCATGTTACTAATCAGCTGCTTAATTACTTATAACGTAAGGCAAATAGCATCAATGTATATATTAGAAACATCATCAATGTCATACTCTCAAGAAATAAAAGTTACCTGGTTAAAAATGAAACATGCCTTTGTAATAGAAAAGCATTATCTGAAAGACAGCGTATAATATGGCATAGTCAGATTTTGAGTCAAATATGAAGAGTCAGCTGCAGCTGTTATGGTCTGCATTGCTGTCTATATAGATAACAGTTTCTGTAGCACCAAGGCATATCAGAAATATTGCCTAACAAATTAATTAACTCACTGCACAATTATCAGAACATTTTCTTCTCTGTAAGTTAAGGTGGCAAATATGTAAGAGACCATGTGTCCATTTTGTGTGTTTTCTCTCAGTAATATCAAAATTACTGTAATACATGGATCTGAGAAGGCGGTGGCACCCCACTCCAGTACTCTTGCCTGGAAAATCCCATGGATGGAGGAGCCTGGTAGGCTGCAGTCCACGGGGTCGCAAAGAGTCGGACACAACTGAGCGGCTTCCCTTTCACTTTCCACTTTCATGCATTGGAGAAGGAAATGGCAACCCACTCCAATGTTCTTGCCTGGAGAATCCCAGGGGCTGGGGAGCCTGGTGGGCTGCTGTCTATGGGGTCACACAGAGTCAGACACGACTGAAGTGACTTAGCAGCAGCAGTGCCACAAATGGTGAGGTGTATCGGTAAGCTTTATGCTAAGAAAATAGATTGGGCTAACTTGATGAGAAAATGAACCTGGTTGCAGTTTGCCCATATAATCATGCTGAAAGCCAGGGGATCAAGAACAGAAAGTGGATATGGACAAATAAATGAAGGCTGGCTAGAGAGCAGGAAGCATATCTAATCACAATTCGTGAACACTCCGGTTGGTGGCCACGGGCATTGCCACTTGTAGATACCAAGACTGTTGCTTTACTGTCTGCCAGACCATTCAACATGGGACGTTCAGGTTACTGCCTTTGAACTGCACATTGATCTCTGTTAGACGGCTGAGGTGGAGGCTTCTGCCGTTAATAGTTTCTCGGCTGCTTGCATCTTTTGAAATCTTCGTTGGTCAAGCTTGGATTCTGAGCCTATGACCACGTTACCAGAAGGGCAGGAGGAGAGTGTCTTCGGTCACTTTGGCTTCTGAACCAGCAAGCAACACTTACATAAACTGAGAATGCTGCACAATAGGCCGTCCCTGGGTGCTGGTTACATAAAACAACCAATGTCCACCAAGAAAGCCTACCTGTGTCAATTTTCAATGCAATAGGAAAGACATACAACCAACTGAAAGGGCATTATAAATATTTCTACTTAAAAACATGTTTTTATTATTCATCTGAAAACAGTAGTCTTTTCCCTTAAGTGGCATGTCATAAATTATGAACTTCTGCTTAACATGATCTCTTAATTTTCATAGACTTATCCTCTTCTAATTACGATTATACAAAAATTCGGTAGATTCTGCTTATTTTAAATACTGTCTTGAGGAAGTATGATGCATTTTGGAGTGATCTAAATTGCATGTTAAAGTTATATCTCACTTTGTGTTTCAGATTGCATTCATTCTCTTACTCAGTAAATATTTCTGGAGCACCCGGGCACTGGGAATAGACCAGGGCACACAGCAATCAGCCCTGATTCTCGTGGAATTGATTATTTCCTTTGCTTTTAATTATGTCCAGTTTTGGTCTTCCTTGTAGCTCAAACAGTAAAGAATCTACCTGCAACACAGGAGACCTGGGTTCGATTCCTGGGTTGGGAAGATCCTCTGGAGAAGGGAATGGCTACCCACTGCAGTATTCTGGCCGGGAGAATCCCACGGACAGAGGAGCCTGGTGGGCTACAGTCTGTGGGGTTGAAAAGACTCAAACAAGACTGATGACTAACACTACTACTGCTACTACCATGTCCAGTTTTAACCCTCTGTTCCTTAGACCCTTCAGCCTCAGGCGTGGGAGTACAACACTGCAGAGTCATTTCCATCCATTGCTGGGGAGTTTGCTTCTTATCTGGGCAGCTATGAAACTGGTACAGCTTCTGATGTTAAAACTGAGTGAAACAAGTCTTCTTAAATTACCATAATCCTATGTGTTTTTCCTAGATTTGCCTTTCCAACTGTGTTTATTACTGTTTTTAAGGATCTTATTCTTTGCATTAGTAGGTATAAGGCTCTGAAAAGCAGTGCACTTGAGGCCATATTATCTTCCCGTACAAGAACAGGTGTGATGTAATTGCATGAATTTGGGGCATGCATTTAGCTTAGTTCTTCCCTGCCCCTGTTCCCATTAGTCCTCACCTGTGTGTCAGGAGTGATACTATTTCAGTCTCCATTATGAAAATGTATAATATGGCATAGTCAGATTTTGAGTCAAATATGAAGAGTCAGCTGCAGCTGTTATGGTCTGCATTGCTGTCTATATAGATAACAGTTTCTGTAGCACCAAGGCATATCAGAAATATTGCCTAACAAATTAATTAACTCACTGCACAATTATCAGAACATTTTCTTCTCTGTAAGTTAAGGTGGCAAATATGTAAGAGACCATGTGTCCATTTTGTGTGTTTTCTCTCAGTAATATCAAAATTACTGTAATACATGGATCTGAGAAGGCGGTGGCACCCCACTCCAGTACTCTTGCCTGGAAAATCCCATGGATGGAGGAGCCTGGTAGGCTGCAGTCCACGGGGTCGCAAAGAGTCGGACACAACTGAGCGGCTTCCCTTTCACTTTCCACTTTCATGCATTGGAGAAGGAAATGGCAACCCACTCCAATGTTCTTGCCTGGAGAATCCCAGGGGCTGGGGAGCCTGGTGGGCTGCTGTCTATGGGGTCACACAGAGTCAGACACGACTGAAGTGACTTAGCAGCAGCAGTGCCACAAATGGTGAGGTGTATCGGTAAGCTTTATGCTAAGAAAATAGATTGGGCTAACTTGATGAGAAAATGAACCTGGTTGCAGTTTGCCCATATAATCATGCTGAAAGCCAGGGGATCAAGAACAGAAAGTGGATATGGACAAATAAATGAAGGCTGGCTAGAGAGCAGGAAGCATATCTAATCACAATTCGTGAACACTCCGGTTGGTGGCCACGGGCATTGCCACTTGTAGATACCAAGACTGTTGCTTTACTGTCTGCCAGACCATTCAACATGGGACGTTCAGGTTACTGCCTTTGAACTGCACATTGATCTCTGTTAGACGGCTGAGGTGGAGGCTTCTGCCGTTAATAGTTTCTCGGCTGCTTGCATCTTTTGAAATCTTCGTTGGTCAAGCTTGGATTCTGAGCCTATGACCACGTTACCAGAAGGGCAGGAGGAGAGTGTCTTCGGTCACTTTGGCTTCTGAACCAGCAAGCAACACTTACATAAACTGAGAATGCTGCACAATAGGCCGTCCCTGGGTGCTGGTTACATAAAACAACCAATGTCCACCAAGAAAGCCTACCTGTGTCAATTTTCAATGCAATAGGAAAGACATACAACCAACTGAAAGGGCATTATAAATATTTCTACTTAAAAACATGTTTTTATTATTCATCTGAAAACAGTAGTCTTTTCCCTTAAGTGGCATGTCATAAATTATGAACTTCTGCTTAACATGATCTCTTAATTTTCATAGACTTATCCTCTTCTAATTATGATTATACAAAAATTCGGTAGATTCTGCTTATTTTAAATACTGTCTTGAGGAAGTATGATGCATTTTGGAGTGATCTAAATTGCATGTTAAAGTTATATCTCATTTGTGTTTCAGATTGCATTCATTCTCTTACTCAGTAAATATTTCTGGAGCACCCGGGCACTGGGAATAGACCAGGGCACACAGCAATCAGCCCTGATTCTCGTGGAATTGATTATTTCCTTTGCTTTTAATTATGTCCAGTTTTGGTCTTCCTTGTAGCTCAAACAGTAAAGAATCTACCTGCAACACAGGAGACCTGGGTTCGATTCCTGGGTTGGGAAGATCCTCTGGAGAAGGGAATGGCTACCCACTGCAGTATTCTGGCCGGGAGAATCCCACGGACAGAGGAGCCTGGTGGGCTACAGTCTGTGGGGTTGAAAAGACTCAAACAAGACTGATGACTAACACTACTACTGCTACTACCATGTCCAGTTTTAACCCTCTGTTCCTTAGACCCTTCAGCCTCAGGCGTGGGAGTACAACACTGCAGAGTCATTTCCATCCATTGCTGGGGAGTTTGCTTCTTATCTGGGCAGCTATGAAACTGGTACAGCTTCTGATGTTAAAACTGAGTGAAACAAGTCTTCTTAAATTACCATAATCCTATGTGTTTTTCCTAGATTTGCCTTTCCAACTGTGTTTATTACTGTTTTTAAGGATCTTATTCTTTGCATTAGTAGGTATAAGGCTCTGAAAAGCAGTGCACTTGAGGCCATATTATCTTCCCGTACAAGAACAGGTGTGATGTAATTGCATGAATTTGGGGCATGCATTTAGCTTAGTTCTTCCCTGCCCCTGTTCCCATTAGTCCTCACCTGTGTGTCAGGAGTGATACTATTTCAGTCTCCATTATGAAAATTCTATGGATTGAAGTGATTTTATTCACAAGCCATTCCCTCCCCCACCTATTTTTGTTTTTACTCTGTAAGATCTGAGAATAGGGCAAGGAACAGAAGGAAGAGTTCAGTTCACACTGGCAAGAAGATGGCCTGAAAAATCAGGTACCTTTTTGTCTCTAAAATATTCCTCTTAAGTTCATCTTCGTTCTATGTTCAATCGTCCTCTTATTAAAGAAATGCATTAAAACTTATTTTCTTCATCTTTAATGTTTTGCGTTTTTAATATGCTGTGCCTGTGAGGTTTTGCTTCTTTTATTTTCTTTTTTCTTTATAATCTCTTTGCACTGTAGGGTGACATATTGATCAAAGAACTCATGTAATTTTTTTTCAGTTCTGGAGAATTTTCATTCATTGTCTCTTCAAAACTTGCCTCATTTCCATTTCGGCCATTTTCCCTTTGGGACTTTTACATATATGTTGGAATTCCCATTTTACAAATCACGATATATTCTATAATCCTGTGACCAGACCAGAAATTTTTAGCTCTGAAAATTCATGACAGACTGAAAGAGCAGAGTTACTAAGTTGCTAATATTTATCATTTGCCTTTCCTGAATAAGAATGGACTGCCTGTCCTGAAAGATATAAAGTAAAGCTTCTATTTCCTCGGATTTCCTTTTTCAGCAGATATGGAGATAGCGGATGTGATGACTCTATTGTCAATGATAATAAACTGTAAACAACCCAAGAATGCTGTCTTAATTGGACAGCTGCCTCCACTAGTATATAATGCCCCACTCTCTGACCTTGATCTGTGTGCCAATGAGTTTTCTGCCGCTTACAATGACTAACTGGGTTACATGTCTTGTTGTAGGGCTTTGAGTGATATGCATACATCTTGGCTAAGGATAGAAGTCAAGTCTAAATTACTCTGAGACAGAAAAAATATATATATATATTGAAAACCCTAGGTTTTGTGGAATAGAATGCCTTACCCACATGATCTGCTTGGATCAGAGATGTTGATAAACCTCTTCTGTTTTTTCAATTTATTTTTTAAACTTGGTATTTTTGTATTGGGGTATATCCAGTTAACAAACCATGTTGTGATAGTTACAGGTGAATAGCGAAGGAAAGAATAGTTAGGGAGTTGGGATGGACATGTACACACTGCTATATTTAAAGTGGATAACCAACAAGAACCTGCTGTGTAGCACAGGGAACTCTGCTCAGTGTTATGTGGCAGCCTGGATGGGAGGGGAGTTTGGAGGAGAATGGAAACCTCTTCTGTTTCGAAATGTGATTGGTGATGGAAGAAAAAGAATATTAAGTGGCTTTCCTCAGCTCCGCTACTTGTGTCTGATTCCATGTTATCTGTTCTTGACATTTTAGGCAGAGCGTTCTATTTTAGCCCATAAAATAGAACGGGCTTCAGTTTTGTAAAGTGAAAAACAAAAGAAGAATTTTAAATTGGTGATAATTTTTGGTCCCTGATTAATTGAATGGCTACAGTGTTGTGTCTCCAGTATTCAGAGAAGCTCAGCTCATAAATGGGCTTATAATGTTATTAATTACATTGTATATTTTTATTGAAGGCTTTCTATGATCTCAGCATAATAGAAAAAGATATGTCTTCTAATGGGAAACATCAACTTATTTACCAAACACTTCTTGAGATCTACTGCTCTGCCAAGTGCTTGAGGGAAAACTCTAGTGTGTATCATAAGGTAGATGCCATGTCCTTGGCATTCAGTTCTCACCAATTTTAAAACTGGAGGATAATTGCTTTACAATGTTGCAGTTGTCTCCACTAGTTTTTCTTTTTAAGCATCATAAACCCCTGGGTAGAATACTTACAATGGATAATGTGGTTATATTTTGCATTACCCTTTACTACCAAAGCTATTAATTAAGCTTCTGTGATTTTTCAAGCTTAATACCAAATATATGGAGGTTATTTTTTTGGTCCAAAATACTTTATGTGCATTTTGATCTTTCTGTTCACATTGAAGATTAGGAAAGATTATTCTAAGACCTCTTTGCAGCTCTCTTCAATTCATATGGTAAGTTGAAAGAGTTTTCACAAGAGTTTTTCTCATGAAAAACTCTTCTCAAAAGGCAAACAGGTAGAATGAACTCCTCAGCTAAGATAACCTTCATCTATAAAGAGAAATCTTTATAAAATATCCAGAACAATGCCCACACTCTGGGCAATTAATTGGAGGGAAAACATAGAGAATAACAGCAATCATCTACCTTTAAAATATGTAATTTGTATACAGTATTTGAACTACTGGAAGATGGGAGATCAATACATGTAGCATGCATTTACCCACAAATATTGAGAAAAGAAGATGACATATGCCATTTAAAAAACATTATTCTGGTTAATCTGTCAGTTTATGTTGCCTGAGCTTTTGACTATTAAAATTTAAGCAAGAGATTCTCATTTAAGGAACAAATAATTTCTACATTTAAAAATGGCTTTTAAAACCAATTTTATTTTTGGTTGCGCTGGGTCCTCATTGCTCTGTGGGCTTTTCTCCAGTTGCAGCGAGTGGGGGCCTTTCTCCGGTTGGGTGCGCAGCTTCTCATTGCTGTGGAGCCAAGCTCTCGGGCATGTGGGCTCCAGAGCTGCGGCACATGGGCTTACGTGCCCCATGGCATGTGTGATCTTCCCAGACCAGGGACTGAACCCACATCTGCTACTTTGGCAGGCAGACTGTTTACCACTGAGCCACCAGGGAAGCCCTGACTTCTACATTTTTAAAAACAATATTTATCATCAATATAACTAGTGGTGTACTAGAGCCAGTTTGCACCAGCTTATTAGAGCCAGCTATCCATATGTTTTCATAATTCTGAGTTCAGTGCTGTTCCATTTGGTAGCTTCAAATCACGGGTGGTGGAAATATTTATACCACAGAAATTAAAAGTTATTAAAGCTCAGTCCCCTACCACTAACTCCACTATATATCATTAAATACAAACACAGAGTGAAAAAAATGTTAAATTTGTTTGGAGTCAAAATATAACATTTCAATAGGGAAACATTTGTTTTTGGGCTTACGTGCCCCATGGCATGTGTGATCTTCCCAGACCAGGGACTGAACCCACATCTGCTACTTTGGCAGGCAGACTGTTTACCACTGAGCCACCAGGGAAGCCCTGACTTCTACATTTTTAAAAACAATATTTATCATCAATATAACTAGTGGTGTACTAGAGCCAGTTTGCACCAGCTTATTAGAGCCAGCTATCCATATGTTTTCATAATTCTGAGTTCAGTGCTGTTCCATTTGGTAGCTTCAAATCACGGGTGGTGGAAATATTTATACCACAGAAATTAAAAGTTACTAAAGCTCAGTCCCCTACCACTAACTCCACTATATATCATTAAATACAAACACAGAGTGAAAAAAATGTTAAATTTGTTTGGAGTCAAAATATAACATTTCAATAGGGAAACATTTGTTTTTTTTTTTCAGTGAAGATTATAAAATATGAATGTGTTTCTTATCAAAATCCACTGTGCTTTACTAAAATACTATCAAACTACACTGAAGTTCATTGGAAATAATAAATTGAATAAATATGAAAAAAGAATGTGAAATAAATAAGAAAAAATAAATTGGTATGTGTTGACTATTAAAATACTATGAAACTACAATAACAAAAATAGTATATTGGTACAAGAATAAAAAAATTGAGTAGAGCAAAATATTATACATACACAAGAAAATGATTCTGTCATCTAACCACAATAACATATAAGGAGAGAAAGGTGGTAATATTTACTGTGGTAATAACAAATTGGTGTTTCATAAATTAAAAATAAAATTATTTGTGCCCCTTATCAACATTTCAAAATAGAAGAAAGTTAAATATATAACTACAGAAAAAGTAAAAAGAAATGAAATGTTTATAACTTTTTACCAATTAGAAAACCTAAGTTCTCTCCTTCAGACTTCTGTTTCCAGAAAAATGCAGTTTGTTGTTCTTACTCCAATAGCTCAAGGTTTTTTAAAAATGAAGTCCCATCAGATTGCTGAAGATACAAAGAAACATTTAAAAAGCCCTAAATTCCAGAAAATGATGACCCTTCCCAGAAGACACACAGCTGCTTATATCCCTGGTGGGATCATGGGAGAGAGAAAGCAGCCAAAATTTATCCGAAACGTGTGGGCTAGTGTGACGTTAAAATTCCCAAGCACCTGTCCATAATCCACAAAGGCAACAGCCATCACTGAGTGCCGGGAACCCATCTGAAATTCTTTACAAGGAGTATCATTCATTTATTGCAATAACTCTATGAATGTATTGCTGCTACCTGTGTACGATTATTTCTGTATTACAAATAAAGTAGCTGAGGTGGAGAGGTCATCAGATCACAGTTATGACACGAACAGGGGAGCCAGGATTGACACTCAGGCAGCGTGACTGCGTAGCTCTGTCTTACTATGCTTTTGTGTTTCCCAGTAAATACTGAGTCAAAGTTTGTTCATCAGTATGGCCTGATAAAGTGATTTACTGATTGAATGAACCCAAATTATCAAGCACTTTTCCCACATTTTCTACAAGGTTGCAAACTCAACAGATAAATGAGAAATTTAAGAGCACTGAAAAATAAGGGGAACTAGGTTGATGAAAATAGATGGTTTTTATGGGTGCAGGTGCTATGGTTTTCTGCTCCAGCATTCTGATGCTTAAAATGTTGCCTATTTGAGATTTAACTCTTCTCTGCTTTAGTATCCCAAAACTAATCTGCATATTAAAGTCTATGAGTATTACGTATAATTCCCTCTTTCCCCATTGTGGAAACCTGTGCCTCGTATAGGGGATTCTCTGGTGGCTCCGACAGCAGAGTCTGCCTGCAATGCAGGAGACCTGGGTTTGATCCTTGGATCAGGGAAGAGCCCCTAGAGAAGAAAATGGCAAGCCACTCCAGTACTCTTGTCTGGAAAGTCCCATGGATGCAGGAGCTGGCGGGTTACAGTCCATGGGGTTGCAAAGAGTCAGACATGACTGAGTGACTTCACTTTCACGCCTGGTATCCATAAAGGATGGGGACCAACACCTAGTGAAATAACTAGGTATTTTTCAAAAAAAATCTAGAGACTTGAGATTTTTCTGAAGCTTATCACTTAAACACAGGGTTTACAGTGTGTCACCCACCAGACAAACACCTACAAGTCTCATGCTTGAATAAAAATAACATGAATATTTTGCTTATTCAATTATCACACTCAACCTCCCAGACACTAACAGCAATAAACTTTTCAGATTTAGCAATGAGTTTGTAAAGGATTATAAAAATGTTAGAACTTTCCCATATTTGATGTTTTCCCAAAATTTTATTTCTGGCAGTACTTTTTCCTAGGGGTCCTTAAGCAAAAGGAAGAAATAATTAAACAGATTTTTGAAACTGTTGTCATGATTTATCTCATTTGTTTGAACCAAGTACTAAAATAATACATTAAGCTTTCCTGAGTTTGTTGTGAGTTTTCAGAACTGCTTCTTGGTTTATGGAGGGGGAAAAAAAAAAAAAGACTTGAATAAAGAGGCAACAAAGTCAATTAATATGTTTTATTAAAAATGATATTTTTGAAGCCCATAAATGAGCAAATTCCAAAACAGTAGACAATTTCACAACATTTTGACATCTACTTAGCAGTCCATTTTTGTATTTTGTTTCCTATAAACAAATACACTGGATTAAAACAACAGTGCCCTTAACCCCAAGTTCAATGCCTGAGTATTTATTTTGAGCACATAATAAAGCAGAGGCAATTACTTTT
Source organism: Madoqua kirkii (assembly GCA_006408675.1). Lineage (NCBI taxonomy): Eukaryota > Metazoa > Chordata > Mammalia > Artiodactyla > Bovidae > Madoqua > Madoqua kirkii. The sequence goes on along the minus strand of SJYC01004935.1, from coordinate 9,933 downwards.
CCTGAACATTTTATTTCCATTCAGAGCTTAGCAATTACTTTAGCTTCACATTATTCTGTCATAAATGATAACCAAATGGCCTATCTAAGTGGCTAAAATCATAAAACTATTATAAGCCAAGTCAATGTTTTTTATATATATAAAGTCAATATAAAATGACAACTATACTGGTACACATTTGTTTTGGATCCTACTAGAAATATGCCAAAATAACAAGTTTTAGTAAAGACTGAGATCCGTGGGTAGAGGAGGGGAAGAAGAGTCATATCATCAAAAATTATTAGGAAAACTGTAGGTTAAAAAAAAAAAAATCAGCCTACAATTTAAATGCAATACAGGAGGAAAGAAGAGTACAAGACTGGGGCGATGACAATTCAGGAAAACACATTCCCCATCCAGCACAGACTTGCTCAGCACCTCAGAGCACAGCGCCAGGCTCTTTAGGCATTGCTACTCTCCCACGGAGTTCTTTATGTGGAATGGAAACCCACATTTACGGTCACAACAGAATTTTATAACTGCTCTTCAATCTCACAGCAAAAAACAGGAAAAAATTATGAGGGCCAGAGTGACCCTCAGAACATCTCAGCACCCTTGAAAATAGGGGCAAAGAGTGAATCATTAAGAAACAGTATCCAAAGAGCACTGCATTATCTGGTGTGATTTATAAAACAAGATTCAGTGCTCTCTGATGGGAAGAGCCAGAGCAACTGAAATTTAGGAATGTTTTGATGCTGATGTTTTTTTACTGATGTGGTACTCCAAGCTGTTAAGTTGGAACAAATTCCAAACTCACACTGACTTGCATCACCTCAGTTTAATAATCCAGTAAATGACAAAAAAGACAAACAGTGAGAATAGCATCATGTAGCACAGCAACTTTGTTTGGCTTCCTCTGGATAAAATCTTCAGTTTTCCCATAGTTTTGCCTAGAAATCCAGTTGTAGAATCAAACTGTGAATCCTGTGAGGAAAGAAGGAAAATGTAATAGTTGGATTCTAACATTCTACTTATGCATATTTGAGTAATTTAATATATACAGTTATTAGAATACACTTTTAATGACATTTTCTGGAGCCTATGTATAACTTGGACAATCAACCTGATTACCCCATGCAAAATAATTTTCCCAATAAATAAGCTCTTTCGTTATCCAATAAAACATTCTTTCAGCTCCACAGTAATTCAAAATCTCAAAGTACTTAGGTCTTATTCCAATTATGTGGATTAAAAAACATTAACAATAACAGTAAGAGGTTCATTTACCATCACACAGGTTTCCCCCTCATTTTGTTGGAGGTATCACTCTCCAAGGTTAAATAGTTGATTGCTTCCCAGTACAGCAGTTTATCCACTGAATATGGTTAGCAGTTAAATCTACCCTTACTTTTAAGATCCTTTTGTTTAGGAAGCTGACTCAAAGGTCAGCAGAATCTATTAAAAGTGAAGAGTCATTCATGCAGCGGTAGTAAACTGTGGTAAAGACTTCAAATAAGGATGGGGAAACGGTCACACTAAAACACAGCTAGAAAAGTCCTGAGGGTGAGAGAACTACTATGCTTTGGAAAGACTGCACTGTTTTAGAAATCTCGTAACCTCAGATGCAAGGTCCTGACATAGCCTGTGTACAGTTCAGGTTCTAGGCAGCTTAAGCACTTTACATTTATAGTTCTTCCCTAAGGCTATGCAACAAAAATCACCTGAGATGTAAAATCTTTTCAAAATACATATACTGAGCGACAACCCCCTCCCTAAAATTCTGAATCTGTACATTTCAAGTGAGAACCAGGCATGGATATTTTCAAAGTTCCTCAAGTGATTCTAATGTACAACCTTCACTAGAAAATTTTCAGTGCAAGATCCATTCTTAAACAGTACAATTTTAAAAGCATTTGAAGAAACTAGGGAAGGTCTAGAGGAGTTTGATGTCCAAAATAAACAATAAGGAATGAAAAGGGCCTCTAGCAAGAAAAGGTATACCTCACTGAGCTTGTTTAGAGAGAAAAGGCCTGGGGATGTTACTATATTCAATCTTATTGACTTGTTCAAGTGATCCTTAGGAGATCAAGCACAAGACATGTTTACATTAAGTAAAAGACATCTGGCTAACTGGATATAAAGCATTTACTTGGCAGTCTATATCTGCTGAGATCTTAAAGATGGCTTGAAATAGTCATTTGTCCTGAGTCTTTAACAGTGTTCTAAATACAAGATGAAATACACACTCACTCCTACCTCCTCCTCCTACTCATATGGGTTAGGCAAGATGAAAAATGTAAAAAGAGGGCAAAAACAACTCTTAAGAGTTATTCCAAGCCAAATCTGAGAATATCCAATCAAGTTTCTTAAAGTTAAAATCATAACCACTTACCATTTCAGCTAATAATTTATTTTGATGTTTAACTTCATGCCCTATTTCAATGGAAAGCTACAAAGAAAAAAGCATAAACATCATTACTTACCTAAATGTTTTTAAGTGTTATAAAGTAAAAACAACAATGCCATTCTAAGCATACATGTTTTCTCAAATAAAACTGCATTCTTAAAAATATAAAATATACTTTATTCTTTGGTTATTTTTCCCACTGAAATTAATAAAAATTAATTTAGAAATTAAATTTCCACTTTTAAATGATGGGTATATCTAAGAAGCCATAACAAAGAAAATTAGACACTATTTGTAGCAGAATAAAAGTGAAGATAACTTATCAGAATTTGTTGCATGCAGCTGAAGCTGATCAATGCAACTAAATTCAATATGGAATCTTGAATAAGGGATGAAAACAAATAATGAACACTAGCATAAAATATTGTGAAATTTGGAAAAAAGCTGTACTTTTAGTTAATAATACTCTATGTTAATTTCCTTTTCTTTTTTAAACAACATAGTATATATGGGGTTTTTAAAGTATCTTTGATATTAAGTTCTCAGTTTGATAGTAACTTCACATTTAAATGCTTTCTTCTCTGCAATCACCCTGTTTTTTCAATCTTTTAACTTTGTTGAGGCTTTCAATGGCCAAGTCAAAGATCTCTCTTAGGAAATGTCACATTGCACTTGAAAATATGTGGGTTGTTTTCAAATATTTTTTGATACTGATCTCTAACATAATTCCACAGTGGTAAGAGAACAGACACTGTATGATTTCAATACCTTTAGGCCATCAAATTTTTGCACTTGGTCTTATGTCTCTGGATATGCTTCAGTGTCTCTGAGTTTATAGTCTATGGGAACTTGATAGAATTTATATTCTGATGTTGTGTGAAAACTGTATAAATCTTAATTATATTGAATAGGCTCACAGTGTTTTCAAGTCTACTATATCATTCTACTTTTCTGTCTATTCATTCTGTTCATTTTTGAGAGTTTGATATTGAGAATTCAACTAAAAATCTTAATCTACTTTAAAAATTAATTGTAATATACAGTGGAAATATTATTTCATTCTGTATTTTCCAAGTCTCCTATAAAGTTACCTTAGTTTCATAATTAAAAAGAAAATTAATTTAGAATCTCTATTCCTTTTCAACTATAGACACTGTCTCCCTGTTCTTCATTTTGATTTAAACTTAATATTCAACTCCATCTTTTAATTTAGGTACAAGTTTCTTTCCTGTCCTTTTATCCTTGAATTCTTTTTTCTCTCTTTATATCATTCACACAATAGCATTTGTTTGTATATCTCTTCATTTACATTTTAAAAATGCTATCTAAGTTTCCATATTATCAGGTTCAGATATGTCATATTTTCCTAATGAATGTGACATTCCTTTGACTATATGCCTAAATTATTTCTTTAGATTCTAAAGGTGTTGTTTCTTTAAAATTTGATAACAAATTGGAAAAACTTTACAAGTCAGTGTTACCCACATCATGAGGTTATGCAGAGAAGAGGCTGAGTCTGAATGAAGCATCGTAAGTGACTACAGCTGCTATTCAAATCAAAAGCTATCTAATACTTCACATGCTAAATTCATCAAAGACTCACTTCTAAAATAGCTGAATAGATACACTACTACTAAATCTTGGAAACCACTGAAAATCATGGTAAACCACTGCAAATATTGTCCTCAACTTATTTTGTAAGTATCTGGGGTAATATTAACACAAAATCATTCTAGGATTCTATAGATCAGGATATAAGCTTTTCCCCAAAATTTAACAATTCAGAAATAATAAAGCAACTATGAAATTAGCCAGCCCAAATAGCCTAACTACTTTTACAACTGTCATTCATGCCAGGGAAAGAAATATGCATGAGAAAAAGGCTTTCTTCTAACAAGGAGCCTAAATTATCAATATTGGAATTTTAAAAAAATCATTTAATTCTTAATTTCCTCCAAAATGTTGTATTTTCTAAGTTATTAACATTATACAATATTGCTTAGTTCATAGTTACACTCCTTTTGACTTAATATGACCTTGAAAACAATACTCATTTCAGGAGATAACAGTCTGTAGGCTGAAGTACAATTCTGTTTTCCAAAGACTAATGAACTATCAATTAAGTTTTGGCAACACAAGCTTCCAATGAATGCTCTATGAGTGTACCACACATGTTTATTTTAATGCATAGTCAAAGCTATCTTTTGGTAATTCCTTTATTTAATACATATTAACTCAATACACTACAGGGAAATATGTTAAGTGCTATGTAGAATGTAGAACTACAATAGATAAATTTCTTTTACATATAAGTAACTCCAGTGCAGATCGTTACACAATAGGTGCTACAGAAATGGCACAAATGATCTTATGTTCACAAGGAAAAAGCTAGGTTTGTGTGGTGATCAGGTGAAGCCTGGAGGAGAGAAGGTGAAAAGAAGAGATGGAGCCTTTCAGATGGGCAAGACTTCAGCCAGGGCCGGGAGGCAGAGGAGGCCCTCGGCGCGGGGACTGCATGGCCAAAGATGCAGGAGTGGGAGGGCGACAGCCGCACAGGGCACCAGGGACGCGCAGATCTGTCTGGCGGCAGCACGCACACGCTCTGAAGCGCAGGGGGTCAGTCTAAAAGGCTGGGGCAATCTCTGCAGAACCTGTCTCATCAAGCTACAGAGGGTGAACTTCATTTCTTACATCATGGGAGGCCACTGAGGACTTTTGGGAGTGTAGAATGCATTTTAAAAAATACTCTAAAAACCAAAAAGATGACTGTGATGACTACCGGGTGTAGCTCAGACCAAAACATATGAAAAATGGGAAACAGATAGGTTAAAAGGCTTTCCCAATAGTCCACTGAAGAAAATCGGGGCATAGTATTAGAAACAGGAGGTCAAAATAGGAACAGTAGAGAGAAAGAACATATGACTTGGTGACTGACAGGAGGTTCAAAGGCAGAGACACAGAAGACTGAGATTCGTAGCTTTGGAGATGAGAAGAAAAGTCAGAAGATGAGCTGCTTGGGGGTGGAAGGCTCTGTGATATTACTACACTGTAACTGTACTGTGGCACTGTAAAACACTATAGGCAGCATTTAAGATTTAACCACCAAAAGAAGCTGAAGTTTAAAATATACATATCAAAACCAATACAATATTGTAAAGTAAAATAAATAAATACATAAATAAACTATGAGCCTCCCCTCCAAAAGAAAATATATATAAGTTTTGACATTTTCTAACCTGTACTCAGACTGAATCACATTACTAAATTTTGAGTCACATTACTAAAACTTAACTGATATTTCATTAGTTTTTGGAAAGTAGAATTGTTTTCAGCCTGGAGACTGTTACATTCTGAAATGAGTATTATTTTCAAGGTCTTAATAAATCAATAGGAATTGATTATTGAAATAAGCAATATCACAAAATGTTAATAACTTAGAAAATACAACATTGGAGAAAATTAAGAATTACTTGAGTTTCAATACCAATATTGATAATTTAGGCTCCTTATTAAAAGAAAGCATTTTTCTCATGGAAATTTCTTTCCCTGGAATAAATGACAGTTGTATTAAAGAAAGTACAGTACGTGCATGCAATCACAAAAACAACAGAATGATCTGTTTCTTTCGAAGGCAAACCATTCAGTATCACAGTAATCCAAGTCTATGCCCCGACCAGTAACGCTGAAGAAGCTGAAGTAGCTGAAGCAGAATGGTTCTATGAAGGCCTACAAGGCCTTTTAGAACTAACACCCAAAAAAGATGTCCTTTTCATTACAGGGGACTGGAATGCAAAAGTAGGAAGTCAAGAAACACTTGGAGTAACAGGCAAATTTGGCCTTGGAATACGGAATGAAGCAGGGCAAAGGCTAACGGAGTTCTCCCAAGAGAACACACTGGACTTAGCAAACATCCTCTTCCAATCACACAGGAGGAGACTCTACACATGGATATCACCAGATGGTCAACACTGAAATCAGATTGATTATATTCTTTGCAGCTGAAGATAGAGATGTGCTATACAGTCAGCAAAAACAAGACCAGGAGCTGACTGTGGCTCAGATCATTAACTCCTTATTGCCAAATTCAGACTCAAATTGAAGAAAGTAGGGAAAACCACTAGACCATTCAGGTATGACCTAAATCAATCCCTTATGATTATACAGTGGAAGTGAGAAATAGATTTAAGGGACCAGATCTGATAGACAGAGAGCCTGAATAACTATAGACAGAGGTTCATGACATTGTACAGGAGATGGGAATTAAGACCATCGTCAAGAAAAAGAAAATGCAAAAAAGCAAAACGGCTGTCTGAGGAGGCCTTATAAATAGCTGTGAAAAGAAGGGAAGTGAAAAGCAAAGGAGAAAAGGAAAGATAAAAGCATCTGAATGCAGAGTTCCAAAGAACAGCAAAGAGAGATAAGAAAGCCTTCCTCAGTGATCAATGCAAAGAAATAGAGAAAAACATTAGACTGGGAAAGACTAGAGATCTCTTCAAAAAAATTAGAGATACCAAGGGAACTTTTCATGTAGAAATGGGCTCAATAAAGGACAGAAATCATATGGCCCTAACAGAAGCAGAAGATATTAAGAAGAGGTGGCAAGAATACACAGAAGAACTGTTCAGAAAAGATATTCATGACCCAGATAATCATGATGGTGTGATCACTCACCTACAGCCAGACATCCTGGGATGTGAAGTCATGTGGGCCTTAGGAAGCATCACTACAAATAAAGTTAGGGGAGGTGATGGAACTCAAGTTAAGCTATTTCAAATCCTAAAACATGATGCTGTGAAAGTGCTGCACTCAATATGCCAGCAAATTTGGAAAACTCAGCAGTGGCCACAGGACTGGAAAGATCCATTTTCATTCCAATCCCCAAAAAAAGGCAATGCCAAAGAATGCTCAAACTACTGCATAATTGCATTCATCTCACATGCTAGCAAAGTAATGCTCAAAATTCTCCAAGCCAGGCTTCAGCAATATGTGAACTGTGAACTTCCAGATATTCAAGCAGGATTTAGAAAAGGCAGAGGAATCAGGGATCAAATTGCCAACATCCGCTGGATCATGGAAAAAGCAAGAGAGTTCCAGAAAAACATCTACTTCTGCTTTATTGACTATGCCAAAGCCTTTGACTGTGTGGATCACAATAAACTGTGGAAAATTCTGAAAGAGATGGGAATACCAGACCACCTGACCTGCCTCCTGTGAAATCTGTATCCAGATCAAGAAGTAACAGTTAGAACTGGACATGGACAACAGACTGGTTCCAAATAGGAAAAGGAGTATGTCAAGGCTCTATACTGTCACCCTGCTTATTCAACTTTTATGCAGAGTACATCATGAGAAACACTGGGGCGGAAGAAGCACAAGTTAGAATAAAGATTGCTGATAGAAATATCAAGAACCTCAGATATGGAGATGACACCACCCTTAAGGCAGAAAGTGAAGAGGAACTAGAGAGCCTCTTGATGAAAGTAAAAGAGGAGAGTGAAAAAGCTGGCTTAAAACTCAACATTCAGAAAACTAAGATCATGGCACCCAATCCCATCACTTCATGGCAAATAGATGGGGAAATAGTGGAAACAGTGTCAGAACTTTATTTTGGGGGGCTCCAGAATCACTGCAGATGGTGACTGCAGCCATGAAATTAAAAGATACTTACTCCTTGGAAGGAAAGTTATGACCAACCTAGACAGCATATTAAAAAGCAGAGATATCACTTTATCAACAAAGGTTTATCTAGTTAAGGCTATGATTTTTCCAGTGGTCATGTATAGATGTGAGAGTTGGACTGTAAAGAAAGCTGAGCACTGAAGAATTGATGCTTTTGAACTGTGGTGTTGGAGAAGACTCTTGAGAGTCCCTTGGACTGCAAGGAGATCCAACCAGTCCATCCTAAAGGAGATCAGTCCTGGGTGTTCATTGGAGGGACTGATGTTGAAGCTGAAAATCCAATACTTTCGCCACCTGATGGGAAGAGCTGACTCATTTGCAAAGACCCTGATGCTGGGAAAGATTAAGGGCAGGAGGAGAAGGAGACGACAGAGGATAAGATGGTTGGATGGCATAACAGACTCAATAGACATGAGTTTGGGTAAACTCTGTGAGTTGGTGATGGACAGGGAGGCCTGGAGTGCTGCCGTCCATGGCCTCACAAAGAGTCGGACAAGACTGAGCGACTGAACTGAACTGAACTTAGGTGATTTGGGCTATCTAGGTGCTTTACTATCCCTGAATTGTTAAATTTAGGGGGAAAGCTCATAACACTGAACTGTACAGTTTTGTGGGACTAATCCCCTAGCCCTATAAAAATATACATTTTTCAACTTTTTAGCTTTGTACTGGAGTACAGCCAATTAACAATGTTGTGATAGCTGCAGGTGAACTGCAAAGGGACTCAAACGATACTATGTATCCATTCTCCTCCACTATGCAGTAGGTCCTTGTTGGTTATCCATTTTAAATATAGCAGTGTGTAGACATCTGTCCCAAACTATCCCTTCCTCCCATGAAAAAAACTGTATGTATACAAATGTACAAACTAAAAAGTATATGTTATATACTTACGGATTTGATAGCAGTTACTTTGTTTCTCAGACTCTCCGTGAGCCTCTCGTTCTCCTCTTCACAGGCACTATACCCACTGTTAGGATAGCCATAGTTCCCATAGTTGCCAGGGGGTACTCCTTCACCTGCAAGGATCAGTCCTGAGCAGAGTTCTAGCAAAAGCAAGTCCCTTCTGAAACCCTGACTAGAAAGAACCGAAAAAGACCCCTGGAAGGTGCTGACAGACAGACCAGGTACGTCTGTAATATTCACACTCCAAATGAACTTTAAAAATTAATAACCAAATAGGGTTCAGAACAACTCTAATCACCTCTCTTAAGCAAAGGATACTGAAGTCAGCTCAATACACATTTGTTGGCTGCTCACTGATTGCCCATAAGAATCTGAAATAGACACTGATATATAAGGGTATTCTGGACATATTTCCTGCTCTCCAGAACTATACCATTAAACACACACACACCTAAAAATAGTAACATCAATTACCTATGGAAGAAGCCTGGCTGTGAAGGGAAAGGCAGAGACAGGATAATACAACAGGATGGAGTTTATGGCAGACAGAAGGTCCTTTATGGGCATCTCTTTTAAACAGAAGAGAGCGAGAATAACTTATGGAGAATATTAACTGAGATTTAAGAGGGAGACTCATTCATTCTTCAGCAATACTTGAGAAACGATCATGCATCAGATGCCTTGTTCTTTCTAGTTGTTATCAATACTTTTCAGAGCTCTTCTTCTAGCTCTGGGATACAGGAAAACAGTTCCAGGCACTGCCCAATATAACTTGATATTCATCAGGCCCTCTAACAGGTGGAGTGAACCTTGAATAGTGAATACATATACTAACACGTTGGAGGACTGAGAGAGGAGAGCATAGTTGAGGGTATTCTCTAACTTCATTTAAAAGAGAAAAAAAATTTTTTTCTCAGTGAAATAAGAGAAAAGCCTGTCTTGAAGAATGGTGATCTTTTGGG
>SJYC01004933.1:0-32528 GCA_006408675.1 Madoqua kirkii | reverse complement strand
CTCAAAGAGTTGAGGGATAAGTGCTTCCTGACTGGCAATGATTATTGCTGCTGCTATTATTAATAGTAGTAATAACCTATTTAAATAAAGTTAGAATTTATATTGGCCTATTGTCTAAGGTAAGGATGAAAGTGAAAGCATTAGTCATTCAGCCTTGTCTGACTCTTTGTCACCCCATGGACTGTAGCCCGCCAGGCTCCTCTGCGCATGGGATTCTCCAGGCAAGAATGCTGGGGTGGGTAGCCATTCCCTTCTCCAGGGGATCTTCCTGACCCAGGGATTGAACCTGGATCTCCTGCATTGCAGGCAGATTCTTTACTGTCTGAGCCACCAGGGAAGCCCATAACGTAAGGATATGACTAGATTTTTCTTCTAAATTGCTAGTCAACTATACCAATTAACAAATTATTCTCCTTTTCCTGACACATATCTTATAATTCCCATTAAAAAAAATACAGTCTGTTTTAAGGCTTAACTATCAATTTTGTGACTCTGTCTCCAACTGTGTTGCAAATACGCTGTACTCTTTATTTAGTTTAATGTGTTTTCTTAGCTTGTAAAACTAGTTTCTTCCACATATACCCACGACTAGTTGCATTATTTCTTAAGAAATTTCTTTGCTATCATTTCCTGATTATTCTTTCAGATGACATGTTTTTATCGAGAATATAAATTTCTATTATTCGAAAAAATTATTTTCTTTTTAAATATATCTTTGATCTCTTGAACCAGCAAATGTATAGGGACCCAAAAGAGGGTACTGGCTCTTTTAGAAGAAAGTTGAAAATAAATTCCATTTGTCTCATTGTCATAAGCTGCTTTTTAAAACGTTGACATATATGTATGGGCTTTTTCATTTAGAATGTGAACTCATTCACCACTTTCTTACACTTTAAGGAGCTTTCAGTTTTCTCTGCTGCCAATGTTTGAGGTCATAGTGCCACACAGAAAGTCACAGCTACTGTGATAATGCAGAAACAGTTACCAGTTGCAAGTACTACACAGCTGAGACCATGATAAACACTAGCTATACTAACTCTTGCAACAATTTTGTTAGGTGAGTATGTGTTAATGAGGAGGAAACTGACTCTCAGAAAGGTTCATTTACTTATAACTAAAGAATTTCTGGCTACTATTTCAGTGGAGTGATAATAAGATGGACTGTTTATCGTGCACCTGGGTAAACTTGAATTCCTACTATCAGTGAAACTTGTAAAAATGTCACTGATGTAGGCAGAACGCTAATTTTATCCTTAATAAGTCTTGCCCTTGTTTAATTTCCTCCCTTTGAGTCTGGGTGGACTCTGTAAATGTGATAACATATCACTCCTGTGATCCTGTGATTATCTTTTTTTTTTTTTTTTCCAGGAATCTCACCAAGTCTTAACAGTGAGGAGTTAGGAAAAAAAAAAAAAAGCCCTTTGTGGTTCCGGCTAGAACCACAAGGGGCTTTATTGAAATGTGCTTAAAAAGAGTATTCTCCAAAAGAAAAAGCTATTCTCCAGGAGCAAATACATTTCCAAAGTCTTATTCAGTCTTGGGAAAAGAACTTTTACCCTCTTCCAGCTCCCTTTTGCTTTCCTGTCTTACTTTTTAAAAGTGAAAAAAAAAAACAAGGAAATCTAAAAAGCACTTGTGAATGTAACAGTTTGGAGCATTGGTTCTAAAAAAACCTGAAATTTAATCAGAAGATTGTAAAATTCTTCCCCCTTACCAATAGCGTATCATCACATCAGCAGGGCTCTAGAAAAATAACAAGCGGAAGAGCTGTAAGGCTCAGACTTTATTTTAGAAAGAATTTCTAGGAAAGTCTAAAGACAACAGGAGACAAAGATAAATACACTAAAGAAATTTAAACCCTCTGTTACCTACAGTTACAAAAAACCATTAAATATAGCCCAAGTCCTAGTTGTGTTATGAAACCACACAATAAAGGCCTTTAACTTAGTTTTTACTACCCAGTGAATCACTGACTACTCTAAGCATTCTTCAATAAAAAGACATATTAAAAGGCATAGTCTAAACAGACAAGTACTGCATTTCGGACTCTTTTGTTGACCATGATGGCTACTCCATTTCTTCTAAGGGATTCCTGCCCACAGTAGTAGATGGTCATCTGAGTTAAATTCACCCATTTCAGTCCATTTTAGTTCGCTGATTCCTAGAATGTCGACGTTCACCCTTGCCATCTCCTGTTTGACCACTTCCAATTTGTCTTGATTCATGGACCTAACATTGCAGGTTCTTATGCAATATTGCTCTTTACAGCATCTGACTTTGCTTCTATCACCAGTCACATCCACAACTGGGTATTGTTTTTGATTTGGCTCCATCCCTTCATTCTTTCTGGAGTTATTTCTCCACTGATCTCCAGTAGCATATTGGGCACCTACTGACCTGGGGAGTTCCTCTTTCAGTATCCTATCATTTTGCCATTTCATTCTGTTCAGGGGGTTCTCAAGGCAAGAACACTGAAGTGGTTTGCCATTCCTTTCTCCAGTGGACCACATTCTGTCAGACCTCTCCATTATGACCTGCCTGTCTTGGGTTGCCCCGCAGACATGGCTTAGTTTCATTGAGTTAGACAAGGCTGTGGTCCTAGTGTGATTAGATTGACTAGTTTTCTGTGGTTTTGGTTTCAGTGTGTCTTCCCTCTGATGCCCTCTTGCAACACTGAACTGAACATAAAGAGACAAAGGAATCATCAGAACCAGACTCAGATATGACACAGATATTGAAATGATCAGGCAGAAAATTTAACTAATTATTAATATGCTAAACATTCTAATGGAAAATATATAGAACATTCAATAACAGATGGCTAATGTAAGTAGAGAGAAACTCCAACAAGGAATCAAAAAAATATACTAGAAAAAAAAACCAAAACTGTAACAGAAATAAATAATGAATTTGATGGGCTCATCATTAGACAAGGGAAGAATCAGTGAATTTCAAGATATATCAATTGAAACTTGCCAAAATGAAATGTGGAGAAAGAAAAATGGGAAACAAACAAACAAACTCTGGAACATCTATGAATTGTGGGACAATTTTTTAAAATGTAGTATGTATATAATTGGAACACACACATGAAAAGAAGAATGAAGAGAGGAAATATTTGAAATAAAAATGGCCAATAATTTTCCAAAATGAATGACAGCAAACCATAGACCCAGGAAGCTCAAAGAACATCAAGCAAGATAAATACCAGAAAGAAAAAAACTCAAAACAAGCCTCACATAGGCATGTCATATTCAGAAAGAAGAAAGCCAATTTAAAGAGAAAGCCTTGGGTGGGGGAGGGGGGAGGCAACAGAGCAAGGAAAAAACACTTGAAATAGACAGAAACAAGTACAAGAATTACAGTGGATTCTGTGGAGCCCTGTACCAAGGTCACAGGATAAAAATCTCTGGAACTGACCAAGTCCCATAGCAACTGTTGCCATGAGCCTCTGGATCCAAACCAGCCAGTTCCCTGATCCTGTATCAGGTAAAATGCCTGGTCCCCTCACTTCATGGGAAATAGATGGGGAAACAGTGGAAACAGTGTCAGACTTTATTTTTGGGGGCTCCAAAATCACTGCAGATGGTGACTGCAGCCATGAAATTAAAAGATGCTTACTCCTTGGAAGAAAAGTTATGACCAACCTAGATAGTATATTCAAAAGCAGAGATATTACTTTGCCGACTAAGGTCTGCCTAGTCAAGGCTATGGTTTTTCCTGTGGTCATGTATGGATGTGAGAGTTGGACTGTGAAGAAGGCTGAGTGCTGAAGAATTGATGCTTTTGAACTGTGGTGTTGGAGAAGACTCATGAGAGTCCCTTGGACTGCAAGGAGATCCAACCAGTCCATTGTGAAGGAGATCAGCCCTGGGATTTCTTTGGAAGGAATGATGCTAAAGCTGAAACTCCAGTCCTTTGACCACCTCATTTGAAGAGTTGACTCATTGGAAAAGACTCTGATGCTGGGAGGGATTGGGAGCAGGAGGAAAAGGGGACGACCGAGGATGAGATGGCTGGAGGGTGTGAGATGGACGTGAGTCTGAGTGAACTCTGAGAGATGGTGATGAACAGGGAGGCCTGGCGTGCTGCGATTCATGGGGTCACAGAGAGTTGGACACGACTGAGTGACTGAACTGAACTGAACTGAACTGATAGCACCCTAACCAATCACCTAATGCCACCATTCCAGTAGGAATTTTCTGTCTTGAGGCTATAAAAACTGGTTGCTAGTCTGAAAGGTTCAGCTCTCCCTTGAGCTGGTCTGCTGTTCTAACAGTGTCTCAATAAACTTTATCCTCTTTTCATTCTGCCTCATGGCTGGAAATTCTTTTCCAACTCACGCAAAGACCACTACAGATTTCTCATCAGAAACCATGTGAGCAAGGACTACAAGAATGAAATACTTATGGTCTTGGGAAAAAATTCCTACCAATCTGGAATTCTGTATCCAGGGGAAATTATTCTCCAAAAGTGAAGGAAAAATAAAAGCTTTCTCAAATAACAATTAGGACTTCATCACCAGCAGAGCTGACTTAAGGAAATGTTAAAAAGGAGTTATTTAGGGGAAAGGAAAACTAAGTAGTTCAGGAACTATAATTGTAAAAAGGAAGAGTGTTAGATGAGCATAGAGGTAAAATAAAATCTTTAAAATTTGTAACTGATATAGAAGATTACCATCTAAGGTAATAACAACGAAGAATTGGCTGGTTATAACATATAGATAAGAAAATTAATGACACCAATGTCATAAGATGGAAGGTAGGAATTGAGAATAACCTTTTATGTTACCTTCTCTACCTGTTAAGTGATATTTAAGTGTTTTTAAATGTACCCTGAGAGTATTTGTAAAGGCAAATTGCAAACTCTAAGGCAACCACTACAAAAATTTTAAAATAACTATAATATTTAAGACATGAAAAATAATGGATTTATATAAAATGTTCAATTAAAACTAGAAAAAAGGGGGAAGAAAAAAAACAAGTACAATGAAATAAAAAAAATTACTAACATGATAGGTATTTATCCAACTATATCAATACTCTCTTTAAATGTAAAGGGCCTAAATTTACCATCTCATCCTCTGTCATCCCTTTCTCCTCCTGCCTTCAATCTTTCCCAGAATCAGGGTCTTTCCCAATGGGTCAGTTTTTCGCATCAGATGGCAAAAGAATTTTACCTTTATAACAGTTATTTAATAAAGAGCAACAATCTATTGAGTGGTGCTGTCAACTTGGAAGTTATAGGACTGTAGGGGAAGACAAAATAGACATGGAATCTATCCTGATGGAAGTTATATTATGAGGTGGCCTTTCTCAAACTGTTGGCTATAACCATTACTAGGTAGTGAATCAGTTTTGTGCAACAAGATCTACATTAGTTTGTTCTTTTTTCAGTTCAGTCCCTCAGTCATGTCCGACTCTTTGTGACCCCATGAATCGCAGCACACCAGGCCTCTCTGTCCATCACTAACTCCCAGAGTTCACTCAAACTCATGCCCATCTAGTTGGTGATGCCATCCAGCCATCTCATCCTCAGTCGACCCCTTCTCCTCCCGCCCCCAATCCCTCCCAGCATCAGAGTCTTTTCCAGTGAGTCAACTCTTCACATGAGGTGGTCAAAGGACTGGAATTTCAGCTTTAGCATCATTCCTTCCAAAGAAATCCCAGAGCTGATCTCCTTCAGAATGGACTGGTTGGATCTCCTTGCAGTCCAAGGGACTCTCAAGAGTCTTCTCCAACACTACGGTTCAAAAGCATCAGTTCTTCAGTGCTCAGCCTTCTTCACAGTCCAACTCTCACATCCATACATGACCACAGGAAAAAACCATAGCCTTGACTAGACGGACCTTAGTCGGCAAAGTAATATCTCTGCTTTTGAATATACTGTCTAGGTTGGTCATAACTTTTCTTCCAAGGAGGAAGCGTCTTTTAATTTTATGGCTGCAATCAACATCTGCAGTGATTTTGGAGCCCCCAAAAATAAAGTCTGACACTGTTTCCACTGTTTTCCCATCTATTTTCCATGAAGTAATGGGACCAGATTCCATGATCTTCATTTTCTGAATGTTAAGCTTTAAGCCAACTTTTTCACTCTCCTCTTTCACTTGCATCAAGAGGCGTTTTAGTTCCTCTTCACTTTCTGCCATAAGGGTGGTGTCATCTGCACATCTGAGGTTATTGATATGTCTCCTGGCAATCTTGATTCCAGCTTGTGCTTCTTCCAGCCCAGTGTTTCTCATGATGTACTCTGCATAGAAGTTAAATAAGCAGGGTGACAATACACAGCCTTGACATACTCCTTTTCCTATTGGGAACCAGTCTGTTGTTCCATGTCCAGTTCTAACTGTTGCTTCCTGACCTGCATATAGGTTTCTCAAGAGCCAGGTCAGGTGGTCTGGTATTCCCATCTCTTTTAGAATTTTCCACACTTTCTTGTGATCCACACAGTCAAAGGCTTTGGCATAGTCAATAAAGCAGAAATAGATGTTTTTCTGGAACTCTCTTGCTTTTTTGATGATCCAGCGGATGTTGGCAATTTGATCTCTGGTTCCTTGGCCTTTTCTAAAACCAGCTTGAACCTCTGGAAGTTCATGGTTCACGTATTTGAAGCCCGGCTTGGAGAATTTTGAGCATGACTTTACTAACGTGTGGGATGAGTGCAATTGTGCAGTAGTTTGAGCATTCTCTGGCATTGCCTTTCTTGGGATTGGAATGAACACTGACCTTTTCCAGTCCCATGGCCATTGCTGCCTTTTCCAAATTTGCAGCATATTGAGTGCAACACTTTCACAGCATCATCTTTCAGGGTTTGAAATAGCTCAACTGGAATTCCATCACCTCCACTAGCTTTGTTTGTAGTGATGCTTTTTAAGGCCCACTTGACTTCACATTCTAGGATGTCTGGCTCTAGGTGAGTGATCACACCATCATTGTTATCTTGGTCTTGAAGATCTTTTTTTGTACAGTTCTTTTGTCTTCTTGCCACCTCTTCTTTAAAAAACACAAAAACTAGTATAGAATGAAAGAGAAATTATTAGAGTGTGTAATATCTAGTAAGGGTAAATTTTGTGTGTCATATACTTGTGTATGTGTACAGGATAATAATACTGGAAAACTATTATTTCTGATTGTGGCCGTGTGTGTCAGAAAAGACCACTGCACTTCACAGGGTGGTCTTGAAGATTAAAGAGATCATTTTATGTACATTTGTATATGTACATACATATGAATACACCACACACGTGCATATATACACATGTAAAGTTGATGCCTTCTTTTTCCAAAATATAAGGATATAAGGATTCAGGTCATTTTATAGAAAGATACAGAAAATGGAAAGCTATTGTCAATTCAAAAATGATGTAGAGAGACAAGAAGGTAGTGACGTGTATTAGAACCAGGAATGAGGCTGTGTGCATGCTAAGTTGCTTCAGTCATGTCTGACTCTTTGCAACTGTGTGGACTGTAGCCTGCCAGCTTCTCTGTCCATGGGATTTCCAGGCAGGGGTACTGAAGTGGGTTGCCATGCCCTCCTCCAGGAGACCTTCTTGACTAGGGATTGAACTCAAGTCTTCTATGTCTCCCTCATTGGCAGGTGGGTTCTTTACCACTAGTCCCACCTGGGAAGGCTCAGATTTGAGAGTGAACTTTCTCAAATGTATTCCATGAAGTTCTAAATACTTGTAAACTGGAGGACTCAATTTTAGCTTCAATTTTTGTAGTTAAAGAACAAGAAAGGGAAGCATCAGCTCCATCACTCCATCAGTTATCTAAAAGATCAATGCTCAGGGTTGCATGTAGTACACACAGGAGACCAGGGTTCTAATAAAGAGTAAACTCTAAAATGCAATGCAGTTTCACTGCAACAAGCAGACACTTAGCTCCATGACTAATTCAGGCAATTAATTAAGGCTATTGCTCTTCTTCTTATCCTGTTCTATAATACTCCTCAAGCTCAGATACACAAAGAAAAGAACTGCCTTATAAGTCTTAAGAAAAGCCAGGGAGAGTGAGATTTGAACACAAATTAAAATCAACACAGAACCTACACTCCACAATTGTCAAGTCTAAATAAGCTTTCTTAGGAATTTGTTCTTCAGGTAACAATTTTACAAGCTGTCATACAATTGTAATCCATATATAATCCATAATATGCAAATATAACTTTTGCCTCTTAAAACTAGCAAAATTTATACTCATAGGAAATAAAACTTCCTTAAAACACATTTACCATAAATTGCATAAGAACAAAAACTTACTATTTAATAAAAATGCAAAAATACAGCAGTCTTCAAGTAGCAGAAAGTGAGATATCTTTGGCTCGTTATGAGTATTTCTTAAACCCAGTTCCAAAATGTCAAATTACTAACTTAGGTTACTCATAATCAAATTAAAAAATAATGGAAATCAATTTCCGTAGAGGAGAAAATGAAAGTTTTACAGGACTCAGAACAAATCTATTGAAATGAGCTGCTCTGGGGCTGACTGGTGGTTGTTATGATCTAGAGAAAGAATTTGCAGGATTTTAACTTTCCAATCTTTACCCTGTTGCCTACAAATATACCAACTTCCTGAGAAGTAGCGATAGTGCATGCATGGTTAGAATATATTTTAAACAGATGCTTTCACTTGACTAGTAGCTGTCATGGGTCCTAAATCAGTGCTTCACACCAGTCCTGGTGACATTTTGGTATGCCAGCACAGGGACAAGGCCAGATTACTCACTCCGTGGTTGCATTCCTCTGATTCCATCTTAGTTCCCTCTCGGTCTTCCAAAGACCAAACCAGCAACACAGTGGACCTGTCTGAAGGAGAAGAAGTCTTTGTACATGGAAGGGATTCCCAAAGGAGTAGGGTTTGTCCTACTCCAGTTTCATAAAACAAACAAGAAACCGAGTTCTATTTTCTTATGTGGTTGTCTAATTGAGAGTTCCTGAAAATTCTATTTTCTTTGACTTGGTTTAGAGAACACCCCTTGCAAGATGTGGTGAGGGGGTGGAAGAAAGGCTATGGTGTGCCTCACACCTGTTGCCAGAAGGGCCTAGTTACAGCATCTGCCAGCTTGCTGTTCACAGCAGGACTCAGATAAGGGTAAGTGACAATAGCATTTAGATTCCTTACGTACCTGGTGAACAGAACGGGTTTGTCTTACAGAATATCCGGGGACTCATTGCATCATTCTCTCATCATGTCCTGTAGGCATCTCCATCGTCAGACATTCCCTTCAAAATCATCTGAGGTCCTGAAGCTTTTCGTTACACCTCTTTCCAGTACTTAGGGCTTGCTTTCAGGTAAAACGTCAGTCTTATCCTGTATAGTCAATATTGTAATCTTATGATGGCTTGGAAACTTCAGTGGGGAGGAGGGATAGCCGGTTTCCCCTCCTGCCATTCCAGTTCTGCTGTTTCCATACCTTGCTCCCTTCTCTGGCGTGCTGCAGCCAGAAGGTAGGTGTGGGGAGAGGCACAGACCTCCACGTTCCTCCACGTCCCTTCTGACGGGTGCTGTTGTGGGCTGACAGCAGGGGCCTCTGTTAGGCAGCTTTTGGAGATGCTCTCGGAGCACATCATGAGTTTCTACAGGAGGCTCCCTGTGCAGTCTTCTGAAATGGTGAATGGCTCTTCCAAACAGGGCAAAGTACAGTCTTTCCTTTATTTATTCAGAAGTTGTGTTCCCTAAATATCAGAGGAGTTTGAAAAGGCACCCAAAACACTAGGCGTTTTCACATACAATGAAGTTAAGTTCTGGGCTCAGGGAGGTATAAAGAGTCATTTCACCAATGGGACATCTGAAGGGCTGGGGGAGTGGGACAGCTCTCTCCTGTGTGGGAGAGCCTTCTGTGTTGCAGGATGTCAAGCATCTCCACCTCCTCCCACTAAATGTCAGGGGCGGCACCCCCACCCCCTCATCCTTGTGACAGACAAAATTACCCCTCCAAATTTCCAGAAACACCGCACTGGGGGTTGCACTGCCCTCAATGAGGCCTCTAGCAGTTACTTTTTGAGCATGAGGACACATTACCACCCCTTCTCAACTCTGAGCCTCTAGTTGAATCTTGAAGACAAGGTCCTGACTAAGGAAATCACTACAAGGAATTTCAGATTAAGCTGCACTTTTTGTGATATGCACTAAGAATATAGATTCTCACAAAACTGTGATAGGGCAAACATTTGCAAATGAGGAAACTCAGGATAGTTAAGTAATTTATCAGAGGCCATTCAGTTCACAGGTGGCAACATCAGAGTTTGAATCACAGTCTTCTGACTCCAATGTATCACAACAACTCAGCTGGATTTATATGAGAAAGATAGAGCAAAGAAAAAAGAAAAATCATCTTATACAATGGAGCCACAGATCAAGTTTATACTCATAAAACATTTGTCATAAATTTCCATAGACTGCCTAAGGCTGGACCACAGATTTTGTCCTGAAATAAAAAAGGGAAACATTTTCAGTGACATGATTCACAAAATCTAAAAGAGAGAATCACTATGCTTAATTTTATTCTCACCTTTCTTTCTAAACTTCTGGTGTCCTAATTATCTATTGCCCTCACTTAGCATTAGTATCGGAGAAGGCAATGGCACCCCACTCCAGTACTCTTGCCCAGAAAATCCCATAGACAGAGGAGCCTGGTGGGCTGCAGTCCATTGGGTCGAGAAGGGCTGAGCATGACTGAGCGGCTTCCTTTCACTGCCAGTTTCAGCAGGATGATGAGCAGCTGCGTTTCCTGCGCAGCCTCTCACCCAGCACACCAGGCCTTCCTCGCTCCCCTTGTCTTTTCTGGCCAAGGTGGGGGAAAGCATTTTTCCTGTCTCTCGCAGTTTCAGGGGACCTTGTTGGTTTGAACTCAGCCTATCCCTCTCTAAACTGTTCCTTCATTGAATTCCCACCAGTTTTGCTTCATGACTGTGCTATTTGCTTCCTGATAAACAGCAATTCATCGCAAATCAATAAAAACCCACTTGCGAAGAACTAATTTGCCCACTTACTGAAGTGGTTTTCCTCAAGATTTTCTCTCTGCTCTAGTTCTTCCTCCCCTCTTCCTCAGTCCCTCCCCAAACCCTGCATCTGCCCAGCCGCTCCCTCTTCTGCATAGTAGGCTGTCCTAGACTCACCTTAAATTGTCCTTTGGGGGAAAATTAACTTTCAGTTGGCTCGCTTTAAATAAGTTTGCCTTTGGCTAATTGATTTTCAGTGAACTGAGCATTCAGAATCTTGCTCTTTCTGAAAATTAACTGTCAGTAAATTAGACTTTTTTTTTAGAATTTCCTCTGAACTCGCTTTGAAAAACATTGTAGAAGATCGATTTTGTAAAAACAAAACAAAACAAAACAAACAAAAAAACCAAAAAACCCAACAACAACAAAAAAACAAAACCTGATGATGCTGTTGATGACAATCTTTCTCTTTAAAAAGCATTCATTTACTTACACTGCACTGGGTCTTCGTGGCGGCACATGGACACTCTAGCTGTGGGATCTGGGCTCAGTAGTTTCAGCACATGGGCTTAACTGTACCACAACGTGTGATCTTAGTTCCCCAACCAGGATCAAACCCATGTCCCCTTCACTGGAAGGCAGCTAACCACTGGACCACCAGGGAAGTCCCTAACTTCTCTAGAGCCTGCATTCTCCTCTCCATCCTCATCACTGCTTTTCGATATCCTGATTTATCCCTTGCCTAGCTCCAACCCAGTCCCCCACATGCTAACTTCTTTCTAAAATACAGATCTAACTATATCTTTTATCTGCTTTAACTATTTCAGTGGGTTCCTAATACTGTTGGATAGATGGTAAATGCTCGTACTTGGCAGTGAACTCTTCTTTGACATTCTGGTTCCTGATTATTCCTGTCTAATACCACACCACAGCCACACCCTGCATTACCACCTATTGATCGACTTGCAGCACACAGTAGCATTTACAGAACGGAAGAACTTTTTTGTGCTGTTCTTTCTGCTTGGAAATCCTTTATACTCTAACTTCCTGATACACATGTCTTCCCTGTTTTGATCAGGGATCATGGTAGCCAGGTTTTAGTTGCTATAGGCTAGTAATAAAAAAATCCACAAATTTTGTTTGATTGCAACTGTCATTTATCTCAAGCTCACAAGTTTACACGTCAGCTAGGGAAGCTCTGTTTCAGGCTGTGGCTTACAGCTACCCTTCACGTCCCTTGTTATGAGACCTGTGGTTAAAAGGTGCCTTTTTTCCTCCTGGTTGACGCCAGGGCAAGAGAAGCAGCCAATCACTAAAGTACATTCAAAGCTCATTAACATTCCATTGTTCAAGGTGAGGCATATTGCCAAGCACAAAGTCAATGGGATGGAAAAGTTTACTTTGCCTATTTCATAGTCAGTTACAGTTATGTCCCATGGATGCGTAATTCTGTTCAAGAGCGCTAGTAAAGACCCGGGGACTATAATTCAATTTGGCCCTAATCATCTTGGCATGAAGCTTCCTCTAACTACCCCCCAGCCCTCAACAGAAGAGCTGCCTCTTTCTCTGTGGATCCACGCCACCATAAATTCTATGATAGCATCTTAACAATAGGCATAATTCTGTGATAGCATCTTAACAGTAAATATCTGTCTTCTTCTGTTAGTGATAAATTCTTATTTTATTCCTCTTTTGTTTTTACAGTTTACCACAAACCCTGGCAGACATTAATAAATAGTTGTTGAATCAATTATTCAATTTTATCACTAAATACATTGAGCAGAAGAGCATAACCAGTCTAAACGGATCATGCCAACCTTTGACCAGGCACAAAAATGTTGTGGATCATTTAATTAAGTTTATAAAGAGAGGAGGACTTTTATAACCCATCTGTCTTTGAATGATGTTGCTGCTGCTTAGTCATAAAGTTGTGTCTGACTCTTTGTGACCCCATGGACTGTAGCACACCAGGCTCCTTTGTCCATGGAATTCTCCAGGCACGAATATTGGAACGGGCTGCCATTTCTTTCTCCATGGGATCTTCCCAACCCAGGGATTAAACCTGAGTCTCCAGTGTCTCCTGTACTGGCAGACAAACCCTTCACCGCCGAGCTACCTGGGAAGCCCCTGTCTTTGAATACGTACAATAAAGATAGCCAAAGCAAAGAGGTGTGCCTGGTTTCTTGTCAGCAATGGGGCAAATGTTCAAATTTTTTTTTTAATCCAGACAGTGGATGGACATGGTGGAAGAGAGGGTCAGGGAAAATGTGGTGAGGGGCTGTCAGGAGGAGGAAAACTCAGATAAGAAAACAGTCTTTTTTCTTAAACAAACTGTATTTATGAGAACATTTTGTGGTGCTCTTTAAATAGGAAAATAGCTACTTTTAAAGCAAAAATCAGTCTGCTGACAAAAGGAAAATGTTCCTTGGTTATAAGGTTTTATAGTTAATGCACAACAAATTTAAAAATATCTCAGAAATATTGTACAGTGTTTATTTGTAAGATGAGGTTAAATATATTTGTGAAACCACATTTTAATTAACATAACATTATGTTTTCAACAGGCCATAATATGTCTTCACAGGAATGTAATTTCCAGTGTTTATTCAAGCTCCTTAAAGTGAATATTGATTATAATTTCTGCCTTTTTTTTTTAACCAAGTAATCACTCATTATGCCTCATTTAGTAGATTGTGCAAGATGGGGGAAATACTGCCAAATCAAAAAGAAACCAGAGTTTTAAAACTAAAATATCAAACTCTTCTAATTTCTTATTCATCGTAAGACTATTTTTTCACTATCTGCCTCCCAGGCCCAGCAAAATAGGCATAAGAGTAGAATTAACTTACTGTAATTCTCTGGATTCAGTATTTTTTTTTTTTTTCCATCATCTCTAAACTTGCAGAGTTTTCTCTGTAGAGTTAGGTCCCCTAGAGGCTAAGAAAGACCTCAAAGTAAGAGTTCAGATGGCCTGAAAAAAATATCCTTTTCCTTTGAGCTTTAATTTTTAATCTTTCCTGTTGGAAGAGAGGGCTTCAGGGTTTGCTTGCATTTAGTGTCATTTCTTACTGACTTCAACCTGTCTGGATACAATTTCCACAACCTTCACTTTACCCAATCTGCTTTCATCAGAATCATCAAAAATCTTCCTGGCCTTCTCCAAGGTCAGCACTTAGTAATTAGTGTTCCGCATTCACCTGGCTTAGCATGTTTTCTCCTCTACACACTGTTTTTCTGATGACTTAACTTGACTCTCAACCGTACCCCCATGGCTTTGGTTCCTATCTTTTTGCTCCTATCCAATTCATCATGGCAACTAAGACAACCTCACCCCTGGCTGCCCAGTCCCCCAGCCCCAGATCAAGGTAGTTATAGCCAACCAGTCATATCCACGTAGTAGTTTCCAATGAAATTCAAATTCAATTTGTTCCACATTTGCTGATATCACCATCCACATACAGGTCAAGTCAGAAATGTGAAAACCTTTCTTGACTCCTTTTTCTCCTTTGCCCATTACTTCCAATCAATGATTAATGAAATTTTCCCCCTTAACATTTCTTGAATAAACCTATATCCTTTTGTCTTAGCTGCCATTGCCTAAGGTCAAGTTCTCAGTAACTCTCACCTGACTTGTAAAGATCAACCAAATCATTTTCTATGCTGCAACTGGGATTTTTTTCAGTACAAATATGACTTTATTGCATTCCTGATTAAGCCTTTCCATAGTTCCCTACTGTCCTCACAATAATTCTTAACGGTATAAAAGACGCTCATGCTAACAACTCAAATATGTCCCTGGTCTCATCAGATATTATGCTCTCCAAGCCATTTCCACAAAAAATTTTCTTCAGACATAGTGAATGGCTTTCATTTCCTAAAATGCATCATCCTTTTCTACCAGGCTCTAAACGTGCTGCTTCCTTTGTCTTCCACACACCACTTCCGGCATCAACTCAAATACTGCCTCCTTAGGTTCACTTTCTTGATTCTACGAAAGCTCTTTACCTTACCATCTCCAAAAAGTAGCTTATAGAAATCAGTCTACCTTTGCTTAAAACAACATAGATGGTGCTCTTAATGCATCCCTTTACTTTGCCTTCTTCTCTATAAAATCTTTGCTTTGAATCTAGACGTGAGGTCAATCTTGTGCACTTACCTCTAGTACCTATTTTCACTACCCTCTACTCGGAGCTCCTGCGGTCCTCGGGCAAGTGGCCAATTGATGTAGCTAGTTAGGAGCCCAGACCCTGAAATGGGGGCCTCACCTTCTCCACCTACTGATCTGTGACCTTTGATGAGTTGTTTAAATTCCTGTGCTTACTGTCCTCACCTGTGAGATGAAGATAATAGGGCTGCTTAGACGTTTAAGTGAGTCACTAGACATAAATACTAATAACAGAAGCTAGTACCTGGTAACTCTATACATGCATTGTTATTATTTATGGACAATTCAGTTCAGTTCAGTTCAGTCCAGTCACTCAGTCGTGTCTGACTCTCTGTGATTCCATGAATCGCAGCACACCAGGCATCTCTGTCCATCACCAACTCCCAGAGTTCACTCAAACTCATGCCCATCTAGTCAGTGGTGCCATCCAGCCATCTTATCCTCTGTCTTCCCCTTCTCCTCCTGCCCCCAATCCCTTCCAACATCAGAGTCTTTTCCAATGAGTCATCTTTGCATGAGGTGGCCAACGTATTGGAGTTTCAGCTTTAGCATCAGTCCTTCCAAAGAACACCCAGGACTGATCTTGAGAATGGACTGCTTGGATCTCCTTGCAGTCCAAGGCACTTTCAAGGGTCTTCTCCAACACCACAGTTCAAAAGCATCAATTCCTCAGTGCTCAGCTTTCTTCACAGTCCAACTCTCACATCCATACATGAACACTGGAAAAAGTAATAAACACTGGCGAAGTAATGTCTCTGCTTTTGAATATGCTATCTAGGTTGCTCATAACTTTCCTTCCAAGGACTAAGCGTCTTTTAATTTCATGGCTGCAATCAACATCTGCAGTGATTTTGGAGCCCCCCAAAATAAAGTCTGACACAGTTTCCACTGTTTCCCCATCTATTTTCCATGAAGTAATGGGACCAGATGCCATGATCTTCATTTTCTGAATGTTGAGCTTTAAGCCAACTTTTTCCACTCTCCTCTTTCACTTTCATCAAGAGGCTTTTGAGTTCCTCTTCATTTTCTGCCATAAGGGTGGTGTCATCTGCACATCTGAGGTTATTGATATGTCTCCTGGCAATCCTGATTCCAGCTTGTGCGTCTTCCATCCAGCGTTTCTCATGATGTATTCTGCACATAAGTTAAATAAGCAGGATGACATATATAGCCTTGACATACTCCTTTTCCTATTGGGAACCAGTCTGTTGTTCCATGTCTGTTGTTCTAACTGTTGCTTCCTCACGTGCAAGCAGATTTCTCAAGAGCCAGGTCAGGTGGTCTGGTATTCCCATCTCTTTCAGAATTTTCCACACTTTCTTGTGATCCACACAGTCAAAGGCATTGGCATAGTCAATAAAGAAGAAATAGGTGTTTTTCTGGAACTCTCTTGCTTTTTTGGTGATCCAGTAGATGCTGGCAATTTGATCTCTGGTTCCTCTGCCTTTTCTAAAATCAGCTTGAACATCTGGAAGTTCACAGTTCATGTGTTGCTGAAGCCTGGCTTGGAGAATTTTGAGCATGACTTTACTAGCATGTGAGATGAGAACAATTGTGTGGTAGTTTGAGCATTCTTTGGCATTGCCTTTCTTTGCAATTGGAATGAAAACTGACCTTTTCCAGTCCTGTGGCTACTGCTGCATTTTCCAAATTTGCTGGCATATTGAGTGCAACACTTTCACAGCATCATCTTTCAGAATTTGAAATAGCTCAACTGGAATTCCATCACCTCCACTGTCTTTGTTTGTAGTGATGCTTTCTAGGGCCCACTTGACTTCACATTCCAGGATGTCTGGCTCTGGATGAGTGATCACACCATCATGATTATCTTGGTTGTGAAGCTCTTTGTTGTGCAGTTCTTCTGTGTATTCTTGCCACCTCTTAATATCTTCTGCTTCTGTTAGGTCCAGACCATTTTTGTCCTTTATCGAGCCCATCTTTGCATGAAATGTTCCCTTGGTATCTCTAATTTTCTTGAAGAGATCTCTAGGCTTTCCCATTCTGTTGTTTCCCTCTATTTCTTTGCATTGATCGTTGAGGAAGGCTTTCTTATCTCTTCTTGCTCTTCTTTGGAACTCTGCATTCAGATGCTTATGTCTTTCCTTTTCTCCTTTGCTTTTCACTTCTCCCCTTTAACGCTGTAATTTTTTCTCTTATTCTTGAACTGCATTGTCTCTCTAATATTCAGCTTTAATAACTCCTTGTGGAGTTACTACAGCCATGATATTGAAAGACACTTGCTCCTTGGAAGGAAAGCTATGACAAACCTAGACAACATAGTAAAAACAGAGACATCACTTAGCCACAAACGTCTCTATAGTCACAGCTATGGTTATTGCAATAGTCATGTACATATGTGAAACTTGGACCACAAAGAAGGCTGAGTGCTGAAGAACTGATGCTTTTTTACTATAGTGTTGGAGAAAATGCTTGAGAGTCCCTTGAAGTGAAAGAAGATCAGACAGTCAATCATAAAGGAAATCATTCCTGAATATTCATTATAGGAACTGATGCTGAAGCTGAGTTCCTATACTTTGGTCACCCGATGTGAAGAGCTGACTCACTGGAAAAAAAATCCTGATTCTGGAAAAGACTGAAGGCAAAAGGAGAAAGAAGCAGTAGAGGATGAGATGGTTAGACAGCATTACCAACTCAGTGGACATGAATTTGAGCAAACTTTGGGAGGTAGTGGAGGACAGAGGAAGCTGGTATGCTGCCGTCCATGCAGTCACAAAGAGTCGGACAAGACAGAAACTGAACAACAACAATTCCTTTGGACAGCTACCATGTTTTAAACTTCTTTATACTCCTAAAAGCACCTAGACCAGGACAAGGTGGATAGCAGCTCACTAAATCTTGATTCTGGTGTGATGTGTAACTTCGGTGTACTCGTTCACACACTCAGGGTACAAATACGCTCACTCCTCTTAGTTGTGTGCAGTTCATCCAGGCGCCTTCTGCTTGCCCGCAGACACTGCACCATCCAGAAAGGGTCAGCTCCACTTCCAGAAACCGGGCGGCGGCTGCCCCATGGCTCCTCGGACCCTGCACATTCTGGCGGCTGGAATTGCTTTGGTACAGGATGTCCTTGCTGGCCCAGGGGCCTATCCGAGCTCAGTGGAGCCCAGTATGGGCTCCAAGATCAGGCCTACATGCTCAGTTATTGTTTCTAAGCACTGTACCCTACTTGACTCCACAGGGGCTTCTTACCATGAGCAAGCCTTGCGCCAGAATCAATTCCAGGCTGTGAGATTTGGGTCCTCAGCTTAAGTCAGTCTTCTTTCCCTTAAAGATTCAAAGATGGTTTTATCTGTCCTCAGGTTCCAGTTTGGGCCACCTCGTTCCGTCTTGGCCTAATTGTATAACTTCAGGTTTTAAGGCAGTGAGGGTAGTAGGGCTGGGGAGGGAAGTTGACGCTGTCATTTCTTAAAGACTTTGGGGATCATTATGCCATTATGCTCATTCATCCAGTCCTTCCCTAAGCTTTGTACACCAAAGGTCAGAGCCACAGTAAAAATCAAAGAAAGCAAAAAAAAAAAAAAAAATCTCCAAAAAATCAAAATGAGTCAAAAGACCCTGAATCTGAATCAGACACTCCAGGGACAAAGGTGGTCTCTTGTCCATTTAGAAAATTTTCAACTCACACTTCCAGCAATGCTCCATCAGAGAAGTTCTGGTCCAGATGACTTGGTAGATTCTGGAGTCAGTGAATGGAATAGGTAGCTGCTAGACCTCCTTTAAAGGTTATTTTTTAACAGTCACCTTTTGAAAGGCTTAATGGTTCTGATTCTTTCCTATTTTTTCCCCCTCACTTAGTCTTTAATGCAACACTAAAGCAAGAGAATTAGAAGAGTTTATAAAATGCTAAAAAGCAATACATAAAATACTGTTAGGACAAGCTGGACCTGGCAGGGACTTCTAGTTTTAACAGTGTGAAGTTAAAATGTAATTTTACTTCAATTCTGGGTTTTAAATTAGTCATGTGTATACAAATGAGTATTTGGGGGAAAACATGCAAAGCAAGGAGTCTGCCTCAAGCAGCTTCTCATCTGAGAGGGTCAGTGCCTTCTTCCACCAAGAAAAGATCCTGAATTGCATTCACTCTATTCACTTAGGAGAATTGAAATCATCATTATTATCTGTATACCACTCACCTTTCTCAAGAGGAGAGCATGGCAACCCACTTGAGTATCCAAGTCTGGAGAATTCCATGCCTGGTGGGCCACAGCGCATGGGGTCGCAAAAAGTTGGCCACAGTTGAAGCGACTGAGTGCGCTTGCATGCACCTCTCTCAAACCGCACAGAAGTGAGTTTACAATAGCATGTTCTAGATTTGATGACGGAGGGAAGAAAAGCATGGGAAGGCTGTTTCCTATTTCTACTTGCATATAAGAAAAAGCAGGAATTTTCCCTCGTAGAGAAAGAAGGCTTATAAGACGATGCTGTGTGTGTGGCTTTCTCCTTGTTAGTCGTGGTTAAAACAGTTCTGAGCTCGTCTTTGGAAAACCACATCATTTATTCTTCCCACTCATGTGCTTATCTCCTCACTCCTCGTATTAAAGTTGAAGTCAGGTGTTATGGTGTGGGTCCGTGTCTAGGCCCCACGAGGAAGCCAGAAAGAGAGGAAGGGGGTGGTCTGTGAGCTGGTGGAGGACCTGGCTGGGCCTGGGTACTGAAAGAGGACCCAGAAGAGACCTGGGTAGCTACTTCCTACTCTTAGAGCAGGATAGTATTTTTAGAAAAATAGAATGATGTATTTTATTCCTGCCTAGGAATCCTGCTCCGTTGAAGCCTGTAGGCTGAATTCGAGGCTCTGTAGGAAAGGAGAGAACAGACCCCTTCAAGAACAGAAAGTTTCCCATTAAATCAACCTTGCTTCTTAAAGGTGGATTCTGTTTGGCTAGTGCAAGACAATAGAACTGAAGCACAGACTTTATCAAAATGCAAAGGAATATTGTAATTTACTCTAATTTAGTCTAATCCTGGCCTCATAGAGCTGATCCTCAGTTTTCAGGAAGGGAATTCTTTACCTGAGAGAAAGAGTGCGAAAGCCTGGCTTATGGGAGAAAGATGAGCAGAGAAGACTAAAAACAGGTAAGGTGACACCCTTCCTAGGTGTCCTGTCTCTGAGCAAAAGTCCTGGATGTAGAAAGCATGCTGAATAATTGAAAGGCAGTGCAACACAAACATGTACACACATCACCATCACCACCGACAAGAACAGCAGGAGAGCCTTTTGCACCTCGGGCATATGGTCTGAGTCTCCATCTAACTCACGGCATGAATGTGTTCAAGTCACCTTGAGTTCGTGGGGAGGGGTGTGGAGAGCAGGCAATGGTCCTGGTTGACCAGCTCGGGTGAAGGAGGGGTGTCACTGAAGCACAGGCAAAATGCAGGGGGACCGAAGGCCACAAGCTTGTACTCAAGTTGGAGTTATTGCCTGACCTCAGGAAGAGCAATGGAGCCAGTAACAGTTGAGGTAGGGCTGAGGGAGAAAGGAGGGTCCCTGAGAAAGCTGAGTTCATTGCCTGAAGAATTCAGCTTTATATTCCAATATGTTGCACAGTAATCAGGTAGAAGGAACACTGTGTGAAAGCCGGAAGAGCTGCAGGCCCTGCTAGGGTCTATGCCAAGACCCCTTACCACCTCCCTCATCTGCTGCAATAAGGTTATGCAAACTCTCCACTCCCCGTTGTACATGGCTGGTGAGTCTGTCTGGTGGAGTCTATCTGTCTAGAGCACTGGGGTGGGGGAGGAGGCAATTTCTGGAAGACAGTTACATAAGAAAATATTTCTATGAGATCAAATTTGGTTTTCCAAGTGGGGCTAAATGGTTTTCACTACAGCTCAGATAAGTAGGAGCTCATGAGAAGGATCAGATGCGTTCTGGAAAAGGAAGAGACTATTTTTGTTTGAACATCTGAATTAATCTGCACCTCTGCTACACCCTTGTGGCTCAACTGGTAAAGAATCTACCTGCAGTGCAGGAGACCTGGGTTCGATCCCTGGGTTGGGAAGATCCCCTGGAGAAGGGAAAGGCCACCC
Organism: Madoqua kirkii; assembly: GCA_006408675.1. NCBI lineage: Eukaryota > Metazoa > Chordata > Mammalia > Artiodactyla > Bovidae > Madoqua > Madoqua kirkii. The sequence goes on along the minus strand of SJYC01004933.1, from coordinate 11,376 downwards.
ACTCCGGTATTCTGGCTGGAGAATTCCATGGACGGTATAGTCCGTGGGGTCACAAAGAGTTGGACACGACTGAGTGACTTTCACTTTCATTTTTCTGCTAGACATCTCTGAAAATGCCCAGAAGGCAGTTCATGTGATCTCTTAAAGTGACTGACGCTCTACAAGTAACTGAATTTGCCTCCAAAAATGTCAGCTGGTGGATTGGTGTGCTGACTTGCCTCCAGGGAAGGTAACTTCCCGACTGGCTGCTCTTTACTTCACATGTTCCAAGCTTCCTTCCCTGTCAGGTGCACCCTGTTGGCAAAGGAGTTAGCTGAATTAAGGAGAAAAGGACTGCTACTAACACCACTGTTTCTTCAGTCAAAACAGTGCAAAATCTTTAGGAAAAGTCTTCAGCCGCTTATCTGGTGGGAGCTAAGTGACAGCTCTCACTGGTGAGGCTGATCCTACACAGGGGTGAGGTGGGCGAGAGGGGGCTGGGGGTCTCAGCGGGGGTGGCAGTGAGGCGGAGGAGCCTGCCAGCCGGGGCGGGTCAGTCCACACCGGCTGGAGCCTGACCCACCTGCGGGGAACTCGAGGACCCTGGCTGATTCCTCCTTTAGTGCCTTGTGCTTCCTGCTGCTGCCACTTTTAATTTCTGCAGTGTGGAAATGGAAATCCTGAGAGCCATTCAGATACATTGGCAGGGGTGGGCTTTCCTTTTAGATTTTTATCTGAAAGATTTTGGTTTATTAAGACTCAGCTCCCCCAGCAGTTTTCGTTTGACTTGGGTTGGTCAAGGAGTGAAACAAGGTCAAAGGAATAGACTAAATATAGGCTTCATGGTCTTCATTTCTGGATTTGGTTTTTACAAAGTACAGAGGGGTTGAGTCATGCAAAAAGCTCACTTATTTGGAAAATTATTTGCTGGGAGGACGTGCCCCAGTAATTGCTTTGTTATCACACTTTATCAGGGCTTGTCATATGTGTCAAACTGTGTGTGTAAAATTTAACAAGTCATTTTCCTTTCCTGTCTTGTCCCAATAACAAGTTCTCCTTTGAATATTTACTGAGCATCCACTATGTTCCAGGGATGTCAGAAGTAATGGACTTTCAGAGGTCAGCAAAATCTAGTTCTAAGCTTCAAACAGTTCACAGTCTCATTAAGGAGAAAAGTCTTCCAGAATGGAAAATGAATATCATACATAACTCATTACAACCAAATGGTGAGACATATGTATGCAATATAGCAGCCTGCAGTGAATGCCATCTGCATCTGTGAGCCAGAACTTTTCATTCTGAAAAACTTGTACAAAAAGTCCAGAGGCCATATCTGAATCCATGTCATAATCAGTTCAGTTTAGTTCAGTCTCTCAGTCATGTCCGACTCTTTGCAGCCCCATGAACCGCAGCACGCCAGGCCTCCCTGTCTATCATCAACTCCCAGAGTCTACCCAAACCCATGTCCATTGAGTTGGTGATGCCATCCAACCATCTTATCCTCTGTTGTCCCCTTCTCCTCCTGCCCTCAATCTTTCCTAGCATCAGGGTCTTTTCAAATAAGTCAGCTCTTTGCATCTGGTGGCCAAAGTATTGGAGTTTCAGCTTTAGCATCATTCCTTCCAAAGAAATCCCAGGGCTGATCTCCTTTAGAATGGACTGTTTGGATCTCCTTACACGGAGAGTACAAGGGACTCTCAAGAGTCTTCTCCAATACCACAGTTCAAAAGCGTCAGTTCTTCGGCACTCAGCTTTCTTGATAGTCCAGTTCTCACATCCATACATGACCATGGAAAAACCATAGCCTTGACTAGGCAAAACTTTGTTGACAAAGTAATGACTCTGCTTTTCAATACGCTATCTAGGTTGGTCGTAGCCTTCCTTCCAAGGAGTAAGTGTCTTTTAATTTCCTGGCTGCAATCATCATCTACAGTGATTCTGGAGCTCAAAAAAATAAAGTCAGCCACTGTTTCCATTGTTTCCACACCTATTTGCCATGAAGTATTGGGACCAGATGCCATGATCTTCATTTTCTGAATGTTGAGCTTTAAGCCAACTTTTCCAGTCTCCTCTTTCACTTTCATCAAGAGGCTTTTTAGTTCCTCTTCACTTTCTTCCGTAAGAGTGGTGTCATCTGCATATCTGAGAGTGTTGATATTTCTCCCAGCAATCTTGATTCCAGCTTGTGCTTCTTCCAGCCCAGTGTTTCTCATGATGTACTCTGCATATAAGCTAAATAAGCAGGGTGACAATATACAGCTTTGACATACTCCTTTTCCTATTTGGAGCCATGACATAATGCTACTCCCCAATTTACCCATACCTGAACAAACCTTTTTGACTAATCTACAAGATATTTTAGATTACACCCAAAAAAGTTGTAGGTGTTGGGGAACAAGTTCCTCTAAAATATCATTGTCATAAGAACAATCCAGGTGTCCATGATGCATGGCAAGAATGATCCTAGTTTTGGTGACAAGTGACATGTATGCGCTTCCTTTAAAGCTTCTTCCCAATTTGATCCCCTATTCCCCACTGCTGTCTGCTCCTTCCTTCCTATCTGTCCTTATTTTCCATTTTACTGTCCACTTTAATGACATGCTTTCTTCTTCCACTTTCTAAGTTTTCATCTAACTCCATTTTCCAAATTTGGAAGTCCACTTTTGAAATCTTGGATTAATTTTCTTCCTAAGCACTCCTCCCTTAGCCTCCGTCCACTGCCTTGAATAGAGAGTCAGAAGAGCAAAGTTTTCATACCACTTCTGCTGCTTACTTGCAAGTGCCCAGACAATAGCTATTTCACCTTTTCTTGTTTCCAATCACCTTTCTCCATCCTCTCCACACTCTGGCGTTACTCCATGAATATCCCAAGCCCCTTGCCTTCTGAGAGGAAGATTTGAGATTCATTCTCTTGTCTCCTTGCTTGGCTGCCTCATGAATAAACCCTTTCTCTGCTGCCAATCTTGGCATCTCAGGGTTTGGCTTGCTGTGTGATTGGTAAGTAAACCTGGTTTGGTAGTAGGGACAGCCCCAGTTGTGCCTGTTCTCACTTTGTCTTCGTGAGTAGAGGCCCCTTTCACTCTCTTAAAGTATCCAAGTTTAATTTGCCCATGCCCCATGGCATGTAGGAGTTCTCCAACCAGGGATCAATCAAACCCATGGCCCCAGCATTGTAAGCTCAAAGTCCTAACCACTGGACCACCAGAGAAGTCCCTCTAAAGTGTCCCAGTTTAGATAATACATGATACTGTTTTTCTAGTCTGGGCACTGAGTGGGTGTTCTGTACGTGTGTGGCTAAAATCCTGACTCCCCATCTCCATGCTGCTGTCAAGTGGCTCACTGAATTACATGTTGAAGCTAAAGAATGACATGATCACTTGTGTTTCTGAAGCATATCTGACCTACGATAGAAAGAAAATCAATGAAATGAGCCTTGTTAAATTTCTTTGATTCTTTACAGTAAAAACAATGGTAGAACTTCTAATAGTACGGAATTAGTTAAAAAGAAGAGACCGGTTGAATCTATTCATGATAAAATTACAAAGAAAGCTTTCCAAGAGAATGTAAGCATGACCTGCTGTGTTTCCCACCCTCGGTCACAACCTCATACACACCCCCACCCAACCCCAGGCAGGTTGTCTATTGATACGTTTGCGTGCTGATAGATCACTCTTCATGGACTCATGGTCCATGAGTGAGCTGCACATTCATTCAGTCTTGGCGTATTTCCACACCATGATGAGGTCAGGAGCCAGCTCCACGTTTGTCAACAAAGTGAGCCATTCCACTGAAAAGAAAAGACCAGACAAATAGTGAATCAAACATTCAGGAAAGGACAGATTTTGTTTAACTGAGATAATTGAGGTATCATGTGCTTTTTAACTTATGCTTTGGAGAAAGCTGGCTTTTAATTAATGTCTCATGTTTTCTCTGCAAAAGAGCACATCAATGTCCCAAGAGATACAGCCATGTGGATAAAGCACGCCATCATATTTATAATGAAAATAATAAAGCTAAAGTTGATCAAGTTTCCTGAATGTAGGACATCACACTAAACAGTTTGTGCGCCCTTCTTCAATTAATCCCACAGCAGCCTGCATCAGAAGTGGTAGAGGGGACTGCCCTGGGGGCACAGTGGCTAGGAATATGCCTGCCAATGTAGGGAGCATGGGTTCAGTCCCTGGTCCAGGAAGATTCCACGTGCCACAGAACAACTACTGAGGCTGCTTGTTGCAACTCCTGAAGCCCAGGCACCGAGAGCCTGCGCTCCACGAGAGACGCCACTGCGATGAGAATCGCACACCGCGATGGAGAGTAGCTCCGGTTCACTGCTGCCAGAGGCAGTCAACGTGCAGAGCAACGAAGACCCAGAGCAGCCAAAAATAAAAATAAAAGACACAGACCCCCCAAATAAAATAAAAGTACTAGAGGGACATTGTATCATCATATTTGTGAGAGGTCTCAATCTATCTACCAGTGATACGTTCTAATGATTTTTTCATGAATTTTCCAGTGATATACTTGAATGAGTCTCTGTTTCAGGGCTGGAAAAATATTCTTATGAATGTGAATGACTGTACATGGAGATTATAAATTATTTGTATCAGTCAGAAGGTAGAGAGATGAAGTAATAATAGGTAGACTATGTTAAAGTCTCTCTAATCTCTGAAAGGTAATATCATAAAGATTGCTAATTAAAATTTTTGTGACTCTTAGTCTGATGACTGAAATATTAATCAGAGGAAAATTGTGTGTAGTATTAAATTAGAATTATATGTCAAGGTGTTGTAGCCACGTGTTCCAGGAAACAAACTCACTCGGAAGGACAATGCAGATAGTGGAGTGCAGTTTATTACATGGGTGGGCCCAGGGCAGAGTCTCCTCTTCACCAAGGACGCTGACCAGTTTTTGTGAAAACCTTATATACCCCAAGTGTACGTGCCCAAACCCACCTCCCCAAATTCCCTGAAACCAGTCTGAACAAAGGAAAAGAAAGATACAATCAAGGCAACCAGTGATTCATGTGCCTTAAGCCTACGTAGTTAACAGTAGACAATTATCAATAAGCCTGTGGCCATACTCCAATATGCATAATAGAATTTATGATTCTATTTGGCTACACAGATAATTAGGGCATTCTTCTAGGTGATGGAGAGTCTAGGTATGAGCCCTGGGGTTCTTCCTTCTGGGCGGGTAGGGTGAGGAGGTGTCTGGTTTTCCAGTTGATATGTCTTTTCCATAGGTACTGGGCATATAGCTCAAAGTCCACTGTCTGGCCCAAGATGGAGTCCTGCTTTAAAGATGGAGCCTGTTCTGTCTGTTTCCTCCTTCAAAGGTAGGGAACCAGGGTTTAAGAAGGTGCGTGGGTCTTACTGGGAACCCTTAGAAAAATCCCCTACGTGGGTCTAAGGCCCTCTTGACACTCCCATGTCCAATTTTTCCTTCTAAAATAGCAAGTTAGTTTAAGTAGACAATGACTTTTATCTATTATTAAATAAGATGTGCCAAAGGTATCCATATTTTTTTCAAGATCAAGGTTAAACAAAATCAATCTTTATTACATGTAATTTTATATTTACATATATTCCCCCCCCATATAGTCCAAATATAACAAAAAATTGTTTGAATATAATTATGGATTCATAACGTGGCAAGTTAATAAAGAGGGTCAGAAGATTATCAGCTCCAACCATTTGCAGGAACAGACCCCAGTTACTCTAACAGTGGATTGGCCTTAGTCTCTGTTAGGGTCAAGGATCCATCTAGATTCACACTGACTGACAAGTGTGAGGGAGGACCCAGAAATGTAAGCATCAAAAAAGAATCATCCCCATCTGTATAGCACTGCATACAAGGGAATAATGTAAAAATAAAAGAGAGCCCAACCTTTTAAAGAGCCCATACTCCTTGGTATCTTTTATTTTCTAATATATGGCAATAAAAAGCAATATAGCCCATAGGATGGAGGCATTCTTAATTTTGGCAGTCTCTGCAACAGTGGGCAGCTCCACAGCCCAGACAAAAGGTGGGCTCTCTTCTTAGCCTAAGAGTCAAGCCCTGGAGATGCAAGGTAGATAATTTAAACTAACACTGTTCTACAATCTGATCACTCCCAATTGTGAGACTAAAGGTTTATTTATTTATTTAATACTTTATTCTATGTTACAATACTGTATTGGTTTTGCCATACATTGACATGAATCAGCCACAGGTGTACACGATCTCCCAATGCTGAAGCCCCCTCCCACCTCCCACCCCACACCATCTCCCCGGATCATCTCGAACACCAGCCCCAAGCATCCTGTATCCTGTATTGAACATAGACTGGTGCTTCATTTCTTATATGATAGTATACATGTTTCAGTGCCATTCTCCCAAATCGTCCCACCCTCTCCCTCTCCCTCAGAGGCCAAAAGTCCATTCTATACCTCTGTGTCTCTTATGTTGTCTCACTTACAGGGTCATCATTACTATCTTTCTAAATTCTGTATATATGTGTCAGTATACTGTATTGGTGTTTTTCTTTCTGGCTTACTTCACTCTGCATAATTGGCTCCAGTTTCATCCATCTCATTAGAACTGAGTCAAATTTATTCTTTTTAAGGGCTGTGTAGTTGATATATATGTGTCAGTATACTGTATTGGTGTTTTTCTTTCTGGCTTACTTCACTCTGCATAATCGGCTCCAGTTTCATCCATCTCATTAGAACTGAGTCAAATTTATTCTTTTTAAGGGCTGAGTAATTGGAAGCATCCAATTACAACTCTGTCTTGAAATCCTGAGAATTTTCTTTTCATCTACTCATTCATGGAGCACAGAGATAACCACAGACTCATTTCTTACCAAAACAGAAACCAGGATGGCCCTTTCCCTCCTCTACACCTTTTGTTCTCTGGGTTCAAGTGACACAGAAGGAATGGACTCAAGAGGGTGGATGAAGTCACTTAGAAAATGAAAAATCTCAGCCCATTTTTTTCTTTAGTTTTTCTCCTTGATCAAATTCTAGGTAAAAATCAAAATTAGGGGAAAATTTAGGGAAATGTTATTAGTTGTCTAAAGCTCTATTCAAATTCAAAGTATAAAAAAGAGTATCGTTCCTATCTTAGATATGAGAAATCTGAAGCTTAGAGTTAAGTGGACTTGCTAAACCAGACTTTTACCCAAATCTGCATTTATTCTAAAGTGAGTCCTGCAAAGCACTCAAAGTTTTGGCTCTTTATGGGTATATTTATCACTTCGGACTTGATGGTGATTTTGGTGAAGAGAAAACATGGCAAATACTCTTTCACTGCCTCGTCTATAGAATCAGGATAATTCTCCATGTACAAGCTAAAGGCTGGGATTGGCAAGTCCTTTCCTTGAGCACAAAGGCTAATATCACCAAGGACACCTTTTCCAGCATTTAGCTCCTAGTTGCTAATAATCTAAAAGGCTCATAATCTAAAACAAATTTATATTAATATGACCTAAAAGGGTATAAAGAATAAATAAATCTAGGACTACCATCTCCTGGAATTATAGAAGAGAGGGTGCCTTATAGTGAAGGCATGTTCCTGTATGAGATATTCTTGATAGAACGGCTTCATAAAATCTGATGGAAACAAAAGAAAATGAGTCTATTAAAAAATGTATGAGACTGGTTTAAAATGCGTTCGGGGGTTGCACTCTTAAATTTCTCAGATTTATTCCCCTTTCTGCCTTAGAATTAGATCACCTCAGACAATGTTTGATTGAGGCTCTTCAAGTACAAAGCACATGTAACATTCACGTTTCAGCAGAAATTCAGCTCATAGCTAAATAAACCATTCTGGCTTCAGTCTATAAATAAAGAATATTTGTGTAGTTCGTATGGCTTTGAAGTATATTAAGTAATAAAAAGTTATAGCTAGAACAGAAGGTGTGGACTTGATAAATTAGGAAAGGAAAAGGATTGTATGTGAGCTGTAATTTTTGAAAGAAAGAGATAGTCTTTTTCATGTTGCAACAAATCTAGAAGGTTTTCTTCCCGTTTTTGAAAGTAAACAGTAAAATAAACACTTTTCTTGCCACTAGTAATAATAATGTCACAGAGAGAAATGTAGGCACAGATAAATGAAGCTCCTCCTGACTAGTAAGTGGCAGACAGCATTTTGCTGGGTATATTTAGCAAGAATGATCCTTGGGTTCCAGCATTTCATCTTCCATGCAGTGGCCAGACATAGAAATATAGTGCTAAAAAAAATATTCTTAAGATGTCACTTTTCATCATCTTTGAAATACAAAGAACTTAGAATTCTCTGCAATTGGTATTGAAAGCTATCTTACAAAAAAGTTCTTTTTCCAACACAGACGTCATTAGAAACAAATGGTGTAGGAAGCAGAAGAGAACTTGAAATACTATATAGACACAAAATAAAGTGGTGAATATCAACAGACATGAGAGGAAGTAGACAGTAGACATAAGCTTTAAGATTAAGATAATCTAGAAGTTGTAGTTAGCAGGTGGCACTTTAAGTAAACATGAATAATAATTGCTTATTTTAAATTTATGCATAAAATTAAACAATATTATATTGTTAGAAGCATATTGTTTACAGTTATAGAATCTTAATAGCAAATAGCTCAACTGTTGTTAAATTTTAACAAAATATATATAAAAATACTTTTTTTTTTTTACAAAGAAAAAACAAGTTAAAGAACAGAATGTAGAGGGAAATATGGATAACATGGATGAAAAGAAAAGATGGAGGGTTACAATAGAGAATTAGAATCCATAAAAAAGAACCCCAGAATTCTAGAAATGCAAAATACAGAGCAGGCTGAATTAAAAGTCAGTAGTTATATTATCAGAATTGGTTGATAGAAAACATTCAAGAAGTACAGACAGCAAATAAAGGAAGGAACAAAATAAACCACAGAGGAGATGTAAGATCTGACTAAAATACCTAACCAGCATGTAACTGGAGTTTCTAAAGAAGAGGAGAAAGATTGAGAATAAAGAACTATTTGAAGAAATTTTGGCTGAAAGCTTTTCAAATCTGATGAAAAATAATTCGCAGATTCAACTTCAGTGGACTGCAAGCAAGATATATAACAAAGAAAATTTTAGCTCTTATTATTCTAAAAATTAAGAGAAAAATCTTTAAAACAGAAAAAAATACATCACCTTCATAAAAATAACAATAAGAAATACCACTGACCAAATCTATATACTAGAAGACATGATTAAAGAACTGAATGAGGAAAACAACACAAAATGATACCTTCTAATCTAGGATTCTATACAGAGTGAAAATACCCTTCAAAAAATGAGACAGAAATTTTTCAGATAACCAAAACTGAGAGAATTGTTGCTAGCAGATCTACAATAGAAGAAATACTGAAGAAAAATTTTCATGTCAAAGGATAATGTTTCCAGATAATGTTATAGAAGTTTAAGAGTTTATAATTTATGCACAAGGAAAAATGTGACAGCTATAGCAAAAATGATAGTAAGGGAATAAATGGAATTAAACTATTATAATCTCCTTGAAATATTTAGGAAATAGGACAAGTAGGTGGCTTCACTGTTAAAGAATTCGCCTGCCAATGCAGGAGATGTGAGTGCAATTCTTGGGTCAGAAAGACCCCCGGAGAAGGAGATGGTAACCCACTCCAGTATCTTGCCTGGGAAATCTCATGGACAGAGGAGCCTGGCAGGTTACAGTCCATGGGTCCCAAAGAGTCAGACGTCACTTAGCAACTAAACAGCAACAAAAGTAGACTTACATTTTGTAATTTTAAGCTAACTTTCAAAACAGTATTACAAAAAGATAAAATCCAATAATAAAATGAATTTATTAATATAAAAAATAGTACCCCTAATCAGTAAAGAATAAAACAATCATATGGCTCTGACTCTTTTTAAGGACAAAGCTGAAATATTTAAATTCTACTTTGGGTTTTTCATATTATTTTAAAACACGGATAGAAGCAACACTTACCTTATTGCAGTCTTTATCTTCTGTCCCACTCCGTATCGGTATGCACACAACCTAGGTCTATGTAAGTTTACATTATACACTCGTGTGCCTTAGCTTCCACCACTTTCTCAATTCCAAGTTTATAACGCTAAGATGAAAAGATAAGAGTGCAGCCAAAGAGACAAGCTTATTAAGAATCTGGCCAGCATGAAATTTACTATATATTTTTACCAAAATTAATCTTATTCCTCTACTAGATATCAGAAGGTATTTTTCTACTCTTAGTATATTAAAAAGAACTTGAGAGAAAAAACAATGTTGATCAAGGGGCTGTTGGAAGTCAGAGTAAAAGGATTTAAATTCCAGAGTTTTGAAATCCAAATCTTCACTTCTCCCCTTCAGCCCTTCCTTTTATTCATTTCCAAATTTTGTAAGTGCAGAGTGTTGTTGTTGTTGTTTTTTTAGATACTATGAGTGTAGCCATGCTGCTCCTGGTATTTACCATCAATTTTCTTATTCCTTTTGTACAGGCCAAGATTTATCAAATTTTCGGAGTAACTTATAGAGCATTTATGAATATAGATTTTCAAGTATTGCCTTAGAGCTAACCACATCATAATCTTCATGGGTAGGGTTCACTTCCTACCACACAAATGTATTTGTGCTGTATAAGCTATTTTCTTTGAAGCACATAGCAGATCAATGTGTAGGAAAGCTGGGAAAGCTGGTGGACTTCCCTCAAAAGAGCTGACAGAGGGTCATCATTGGGTGGATCTTTAATGAGTGTTTTGATTTTTGATAGGGCTAGCTGTCAACCTAAGTATGTTATTAATGCGACTTCATACTTTTACAAATATGTGACTCAAACTTATTTCTAAGTTACTGAGGTTTTCTAGGAATTATTGTTCTTGCACCTATTTTCAAATTTGCTAGAGGATTTCAAGAGTTGAAGGGAATGCAGTTACATTGTCTGGCTCCCTGAATAGGTCACTGAGCCTCAGAATTTATTTTTATTTGGGCTTTATTACTCACATTCATATTCTACTTTATTATTTCTTCCAAAAATAAAGTTTGGAGGGGATAATTTATTCCATAAAGCAAAAGTCAGAAAGAGACCCAATGTTTTGTTACTAAGATAAGAAAGGGCATTTGGACAAGAGGAAGAAAAAGGAGGAGTTTGATGAAAATGTAGATGTCTCCACTGTCATGTCTTTCTTTCCCAGGCAGCTGTCCTTGCCCACCTTCCCACAGGTGAAGATGGACTCAGGCAGGGTGGCATGCTTTTATTCCAGCCCAAGTGAGCTCTGAAAGGAGAGAAAAAAGTCATGAACTGGGCTGTCAAGAGCATCCCTCTGAATTGCACCTTCTCTTTTGCTAACAAACTCAAGCTTGTTTTAACCTTTAATTCCCAGAGCGTACAGGCACCCCACCAACATCTCAGCACAGATAAAACTC
>SJYC01004929.1:0-25994 GCA_006408675.1 Madoqua kirkii | reverse complement strand
GGGGGGGGGGGGGGGGTTGGTGAGGCATGAAGGAAGAGGTGGATAGAGAGATGGCCGTGTTACAGGAGAGCTAGGCTGTGAGGACGATGGGGCAGGGGAGGACATGGAGGGGGTGGGTGAGGGTGACAGGGGAGGCTGGTGAAGGAGCAGGGGCCGGAGTGTAGGGTGGGGGGCCACTAGGTCTTCTGGAGGCACTGTAAGGGCAGAAGTTTCTGCCTCAGGTGTCTCTGGTTGGGCCGCTGACGGCCTCCCTGGTGATGTAGGGCTAGAGAGAGCCATGGTTAGGAGAATTTCAGAAGGGGAACAGTGGGTGCATAGAGTGGGATGGGAGCACAACAGCTAGACGTAGGGTACCTCAGACCATTTTCCTGTCCTGGCAGTAATTGTCTAAGTCACGGAGGATGTCAAAATTGAAAGTTCTGGTTGGTGGCCACTGTGAGCCGTTATTTAAAGAATATTGGGGCCATGCCTCAGAAAAAAGGTAGGTTAAGCGTTTGGAATGAGTTTCTCTGGAGATATGTAAAGTTCTGAGGTTGGCAAGTAAACATTTTAGCGGTGTAGACCAGGGCCAGTTGGGCTTGGAGGGAGCTGCCCCCATGGTGATCACGGAATGAAAGTACTGGACCAGTCGTTAACGGGGCTGGGAGTAGTCCGGTCAGCCATCCCCAAACGGGCAGTCAACACAGCGAGGAGAAGGCCACTCAGCCAAGATGGACGTCTCCAAATTGACAGGCGGCGAGGAAGCAAGCCTGGCTTGCGGAAGAGGGGTCTGGCCACGGCCGCGATTATCGGAACCAGAACACCCTAAGTATAATCGCCATGGAAGCAAAAACCCCCAGAGCCTGACCAGTGGAACTTACCCCGTATCCTGCCAGACAGTTGAATGGTCCTGGAGGGGTGACGGGGTGACCTGGTCCAGCGCAGGCCAGACCCGAGGGGGCCGCAAATCCCACTCTTTGCGGGATGGGCCCTTGCCTCGGGCCCCACGTTGGGCATCAAATGTTAGGTAAAGATGATCAGGACACCAAAAGAATATCTAACAGGCTTTAATGATGAAGCACTCCCAGGTGAGGTTCCCAGACCCGAAGGAGGCAGATTCAGGAAGTCCGTGTGCCGGACCATGCTAGAAGTTTGTTTATATATGCATGCTGTGGGGGATGGCCGTGTTAGCAGATGGGGGTTTGGATAGGTTGCCGGTTCACAGTGGCGTGGGCTGATAGGTCTTTCTATGCTGCTGGGGCAGGGCGGCTTTAGTGGTGAAGTGTGCTGTCATTGGTCCCCGGGATCTGGGAGCCTCCCTCCGTTAGGGACTTCCCCTGCTGGCCGGACGGAGAGGAGTGGCGGCCCATCATGGCCCCCGGGGTCCGACCTTACAACCACAAGAACAGAGCACAGGGCAGAGCGCAGGACTTGTCTAAAGTTTGTTTATATATGCATGCTGTGGGGGATGGCCATGTTAGCAGATGGGGGTTTGGATAGGTTGCCGGTTCACAGTGGCGTGGGCTGATAGGTCTTTCTATGCTGCTGGGGTGGGCGGCTTTAGTGGTGAAGTGTGCTGTCATTGGTCCCCGGGATCTGGGAGCCTCCCTCTGTTAGGGACTTCCCCCGCCGGCGGGACGGAGAGGAGTGGCGGCCCATCATGGCCCCCGGGGTCCGACCTTTCAACCACAAGAACAGAGCACAGGGCAGAGCGCAGGACTTGTCTCTTTAGCCCCCACAGGCAAGGTTCCTACTGGCCAACTGAAGATTTAATAGCTTACTGGAAAAAAAAAAAAAAGCTCCAATACTTTGGCCACCTGATGCAGAGCTGACTCATTGGAAAAAAAAACCCTAATGTTGGGAAAGATTAAGGGCAAGATGATAAGGGGGCAGCGCAGGATGAGGTGGTCAGATGGCATCACTGACTCAATGGACATGAGTTTGAGCAAACTAAGGAGATAGTGAAGGATGGGGAAGCCTGGTGAGCTGCAGTCCATGAGGTCACAAAGACTTGGACACAACTTAGCGACTGACAATAGCAACTAAAAAATACTGTCACATTTACTTACATATTTATGGTCATTTAGATTCTGGTATCCAGAGTGGGCAAAACCAGGTAAACAACCCACCTGCTCCTTACTTTTACAGAAATCTGTCTATATGTATCCATGTTACAGGAGGATGCAGAAACTAAGTCCTAAGTCAACAACAGAAGGCAGGACAAATTGCCAGATAAATGTGCTACAGGCAAAGATGCTTTTAGAGTTGGGAGAGAAATCAATTCAAGCTGAGCTCTTCAGAAAGAAATACAACCAGTTTTACCCTTCCCATAATGAAGATGACACAGGAACAATAGAAATATGTGCTTTCACTGCCTTTCTTCCCCTGGTAAACAGTTATATGAAGTGACTCCACATATTTTTACTTTGTTTCTCTTGTGAAACAGGCAGGTACTGATGAAAGGATACATATGTTATCTATAACCGTGGAAACACAAAGCTTTAATCAGTTCCCTGGCACTCTTAAGAGGTAACATTTCTTCTACCCAGTTCTGAAAGCCTCAGTGAGATTTCATTCTCAGAAGACCTTATTACGAGCAAGGCCAGAGCCCAAAGGGGAGAAACGCCTTTCCCCTTCTACTCCAAGGCAGGTGGCAAGGGAAAGAGGCTGTCTGGAAGCTCAGCTACATCAAATTGTCAGCTGCAACACTGATGTCAGACAGCCCTCAATCTCACCTGTTCTCAAAAATCTGTTTTACCAATGTTTTCTGGGCCACAACTAACACTTCTTAACCTCTAACCTCTAACCTCCTCCTGAATCCACTCCATACTTGATGACAGAAGGGTAACGTTTTATACCTACTCATTCCTTTATACACCCTTATCAGTTCTCCGCCTCCTTCCTATCTGTTTTCTTCTGCTTTCATGTTTTTTTCCATTATTAAAAATAGAACAGTGGTTACATTTTCAGGAAAACCCCTCTTAATATATTGTTCTTTTTGTTTCACCTTCCCTGCTGATCTGAATTTCCCAGACAATGCTATTTACTCTTTGACCTGGCTAGAAAAAGTTATTAGATCCTGCTGCCTTTGTTGACCACTAAAACTTGTGAGGCTTTGCTTTCATCTGGCCCACTTTGTCACACAGAAACTCTTTCAATCATTTCTTATTGACACATTCCCCATAGCTGACTGTTCTAGACAATTTCTACATAGTCCATCCATCCAAGCACTATTTGTTACTCATAGTAGAGGCCTTTCCTTTAAAACCATCTTATTAGAATTTCTACAAAGTTCTCCCTCACCAGCTGTAGGAAACTAAATTGCACTACTTTCCTTATGTACATACAGCGCTCTCTATTCCCCCGGTCATTCCACCCCACATCTACTCTAAATACTTCAGATGCAAGCTACCGTTTCCCTCCTGTCTCCTTGACTACTCCAAGACCTTCTCCAAATTTCTGTATTAATATTATATCTCTCATATAACACATCCTTTGCTGTCTAGTGTTGTCTAAACCTCCAGATAGGAATCCTAACTCTTATTGCAGTATCTTACAGTTTACACTTAACTGGGCTGTATCTTAAAGTATAAATTATTTTTTACAGATATAAATATTTTAGTTTTGGCAAATTTTATAAATTATGGTTTTATCACCTTCTTGAAAATTTAGAAAATGGCCACTAGTAAAGTTATGAGCATGCACTTATATTCAAGATGATAAGTTAATTTTTTTCTTTTAAGACCTAGATTATTTTGTGGACAGAGACAGCAATAACTAGAATTAACTATCCTGCAAATTTGGCTTATAGAAGTCATTCAACAAGTATATATTGGATAGATACATAAATGGATAAGGTAAAAATGTGTGTGGGTTCATCCTCACTGAAAAAAGGAATTCAGCTGACATCATAGTGAGATGGCCAGGTTTGGCTGAGAACAAAGGGAACAACCCAGGATGGCATGTCTAAACTGGGGCGCTTATCTGCCCCTGTAGCACATTTTTTCTGCAAACTCACTAACAGGGCAGTGTTCAGGTCTTTTAGGTTCTCTGCATATTACTGTTATGCTCTGAGTCCAAGTCTCCGAATAGACTGAGAGAACAAGTCCACCACAGCAATGCAAAGGCAAGAAGGGAGTTTATTGCTAACTCGAGTTAGGGCACCCTGCCACATCCTACACAGTGGAGTAAGGCAAGAGGGCCCCGAGCCCTGAATTACAGCAGTATTTATAGACTTAGAACAAAGACAGGGAGTTGGCAAGGGCGGATTGGTTGCAAGGGGTTCTTGGCATCTATTAATTGGCTAAATTTTGCACATGCAGGCTCACTTAAGGAACTTTTTGTGTTATCTGGGCTAGCTTTAACCAGGCTATGGGGAGTATGCTGACTAGCTGAGTTTCAAGGTCGGGGGGATGATGATCTCAGCTCCTTCTGGGCGGTGACCCAGCTTTTTCTGTGATTGTAGCTCTGGCTACTTTAGTCCTTGAAGCTTGTCATGGCTTCTGTCAGGTCTCAACAATTACTAACCAAGACCTCTAATACTTTAACAAGGAAATAAACTCAAAGGGTAAATTAAGGAGACATCTAAAAAACACAGCTACTATTAGAGGAAGATAATAGACTGAAAAATCTATGCAGTAATACAAAATAAATGGAATGAGGAGATCAAGAATTTAAAATACAGCATCATAAGTATCCTTCAAGAAATGTTAAGGAAGATTTTGGTGACATGAAAAGGAACTCCAGTAGTTGCAATGAAAAGTCAAGTGGATACACTGTAAATTAAAAAAAATAAAAATTTAAATAAAAGTATTGAAAGCAGAGTAGATTTAGAGCAAGAATGAATTAAGGAGCAGGAATATTAAGAAACTCTCTGAGAAGGACGTCAAGGAAGTTTTAATGGTTGAAAAAACTTATTAATTGAAACTTCAATGAGAAGGAGAATAGAAGTGTCAAATACATACAGTAGAAATCCCCGATGGAAAAATAAATAGAGGAAAGGAAATACTTGAAGAAATAGTAACTGGAACTTAAATGTAGATTAGAAACCTCAGACTGAAAGTACTGTATATATATATATATATATATATATATATATATATATACACACACACGTAAACACACGATAGTGAAATTTCATAGGATCAAAGAGTTGAAGAACTAGCCTTAAAATACCAAAGAGAAAGAGGGTATGTCAGACGTACATCAGAATTCTGAACAGCCATACTGGCTTCCCTGGTGGTGCAGAGGTTAAAGTGTCTGCCTGGAATGTGGGAGACCTGGGTTCGATCCCTGGGTTGGGAAGATCCCCTGGAGAAGGAAATGGCAACCCGCTCCAGTATTCTTGCCTGGCGAATCCCATGAATGGAGGGGCTTGGTGGGCTACAGTCCATGGGGTCGCAAAGAGTTGGACATGACTGAACGACTTCACTTTCATACTGGAATCAGAGCCAAAACATTATAGGCTTAATGTACTGAAGGAAATGAACCTAGACCTTAGACCTTTTACATTCAGCAAAGCACCATTTAAATATGAAAGTGTGACTATCAAATGTTCAGGGACACATGTACTGGATATCTTGTTTGCTCACTCTGAATCACCTACCCTGCATCACTTTGCCCAATGCTTGGATCAAGGGGCTCCCTAGGCATTTGATTCTGTTGAGGAACAGAGACCACTTATAGATCAAAGACAGGGAGAATCAGGTCACTTATAGAGTCACAGGACCTCCCATGAGGGCAGCATGGGCTTCATGCTTCTGCCCAAAGTCATGGCTCCAATTCAGTTTCTATTCCCACACAGCGTTTCCCCTCTCTGTTTCTCAGTTTCTTCTTGTCCTTCTGCTCCCCCTTTTCTCCCTCCTCTGTTTTTCTCTTGCTTCTTGTCATCCCTCCAGGCCCAGGGATGGGAAGAGAGCCTTGCTTTTAGCAGCTGGTACTGCACTAATCCTTCTGTTTTTATGTAGCCAGTTCACTCCTTTGTGAATGATCACTTTGTTAATCTCACCTCAAGGTACTTGGCTTGAATGTGCCATCTGTCTCCAAACAGCACTCCAAATGATAAACATATGCTCGCTGAGGTTGCCATAAAACATCCTTTAGAAAACACTTTTGCAGAAAGTTTTGCAGAGGCTCTTATTAAATATATGGGAAATAAGGATGAATAAATTATCTGTTTTTAATCTCAGCAATCTATTAATTTCCCAATGTTTTATTAATCCAATTGTTCTTTTTCACAGCATGCTTGGTTTTTATTTTATAAAAGCAGTATTTTCTTAAATCTCTATGAGAATAGTAATTAATTAAATTTATGTCCAAGTTCTCTTTTGTTACATTGTATTTATTTGATTATTCTAGAGTTAGTTTTCTGCTTATCTTAACCTTATTCTTTTACTTTTCAGTTTTTTTGGAATGTCTAACAATCCTTTAAGAATGCAGAAATGTGAACTGACCAACAGCTCTGTGGAACATGAGATGGTAATTGGGTGTGGATTCAGTCATTATGGTTGGCCATTCTAGCATTCCAGAACACTGTAGTTTCTGTCAATATTAACACTAAATCCTGTGGTTCACCTCTAATTTCTCTCAAGAGGAAACCTGTGCACCTGTGCATGCGGGCATGTGTGTTTGCGGAGAGAGGAAGTGTCAAGGCTTGAGAGGTAAATAACTTCCTGACTGCAACCATGAAATTAAAAGATGCTTACTCCTTGGAAGAAAAGTTATGACCAACCTAGATAGCATATTCAAGAGCAGAGACATTACTTTGCTGACTAAGGTCCGTCTAGTCAAGGCTATGGTTTTTCCTGTGGTCATGTACGGATGTGAGAGTTGGACTGTGAAGAAGGCTGAGCGCCGAAGAATTGATGCTTCTGAACTGTGGTGTTGGAGAAGACTCTTGAGAGTCCCTTGGACTGCAAGGAGATCCAACCAGTCCATTCTGAAGGAGATCAGCCCTGGGATTTCTTTGGAAGGAATGATGCTAAAGCTGAAACTCCAGTACTTTGGCCACCTCATGCGAAGAATTGACTCATTGGGAAAGACTGTGATGCTGGGAGGGATTGGGGGCAGGAGGAGAAGGGGACGACAGAGGATGAGATGGCTGGATGGCATCACTGACTCGATGAACGTGAGTCTGAGTGAACTCCGGGAGTTGGTGATGGACAGGGAGGCCTGGTGTGCTGCAATTCATGGGGTTGCAAAGAGTTGGACACGATTGAGTGACTGAACTGAACTGATACTTGTTCTCAAGCTCTATAGGCCCTTTCCAATACTTAGTCAATATAAGCTACAGGGTTTTAATCTGTTGCACCTGCCACTTCCATAGCAGTTCCCTCTTTTCTGTTTATTTTGGCTTCCACTGTTTGCAAGTCTCTTCAGTGTCTAATTTCTACTCTGACACAAGGGAGCAAAGGTGGTCACTTATTTAGACTCACTTATTCAGCTCTGTTCTGGGGAGGGAGGAACACTGCAAACACATATCACTGGTGTGTGCAAAGAGTGCTTGCAGTGTATATGGACCACACTGGGTTTGCCCCAGTTCATGGCAGCATGTACTTTCCCAGTCTACACTGCTCAAGCTCCAGGTTGCTGAAGCCTGCTCTGCAGGGGTGCTGTCCACATCGGGCCCTGCGTTTCATGCACTTCCCAGGTCTAATCTGCTCAGGTTCAGGTTCTCAGGTACTCCACAAAGGCACAGACATGGTTGGGCCTGTGTTTTGTGCCCTACCCAGTTTGGAGCAGCTCAGGCAACCAGGTGTTTGGCAAGTGCACCTTCCCAGGTGGGCTGTGAGTCTCAATCACCACCCCACCCTGGCCACTTGGTTTCCTGGGTGCACCATGAGGGTGCTGTCTCAGGTGCCATGCGTCTCCTCTGGGGAGCTGATCTCAGGCTGCAACCCTCCTGGCAGATGACAACCGTCCAGGATTCCAGGAAGACATGGTTAGCAACTGGGAGCCTGCTCACAGTTTGGTGGAGGATGCCAGTCTCCGGGGTGTAAATTGGCCCTTGCTTTCCAGCTCTGGCTATTAATAGCTCGCCTGCCTCTCTGCCCTCGGTGGGGGGATGGGGGCTGGTCTGCAGCTGGCTAGCGCTCCTTTGCTGTTTGTGCAATCCTTTGTTTTTGTGAGTGGGCCAGTCTGCACCTTAGGTTAGAGCTTTTTGTGGGAAAGTCCTCTCTCTTTTTTTTTTCCTCTCTCTGGCTATCCCACAGTTTGGGTTGCTGTCTCACGTTAGCTCCCTCAGATTGTCCTCAGGACATTCAGGCTCGGTCCTTACCCTGAGCAATGCAGCCTGTGCCTCCCCGTCCAGCCCCCGCTCTCTGGTGGTGGATGAGAGGGTCTGGACTACTTCTCCACTGGGAGTTGTGGTTACATGCATATTCTGTGGGTTTTTTTTTTTTTTCCTCTCCCAGTTGTGTTGCCTTCTGAGATTCCAAAACTGCCCACAGGCCTGCCAGTGAGAGGGTTTCCTGGTGTTTGGAAACTTCTCTATCATGACTCCCTCCCCAGGACGGGTCTCCTTCCCTAACTCTTTTGTCTCTTTTTGTCTTTTATATTCTGTCCTACCTCCTTTTGAAGAGAATGGGCTGCCTTTCCGTGTGCCTGATGTCCTCCGCCAGAGTTCAGAAGTTGTTTTGTAGAAGTTTCTCAGCAGTCCCATGATCTTTTGATGAATTTGTGGGGGAGAAAGTGGTCTCCCCATCCTATTCCTCTGCCATCTTAGGGCAAGCTCCCAGAATTTTGTTTTTGATGGAGTTCATTTGATCAGTTCTTTCTTTTAGCCTTTCTCCTTTTAGTGCTCTATTTATGAAATTCTGACTTTCCCTAATCCAGGTTGTAGAGATTATCTTCTATATTTTATTCTAGTATTATAGACTTAGCTTCTATATTTAAGTCTATGGTGCATTATGATTTTTTATGTGTGATATAAAAATTAAGGTCCTATTTCTGGTATTTGGGTATTCAGTTGGTTTGGAAGCATTTGTTTGAAAGATTGTCCTCTCCCTTTTAAATTATGTTGCCACATTGGTCAATACACAGAACTCTTTTTGGCACAGTGTTCCAGAGTGAAACAAAAGACTTAAGCATCTGAACAGAGGTATAGATCTTTTCACTGATTTCATAGACATTTTACCCAAAGGCTGGTAAATGGAAGAATAGTTTTCTTTACCCCTCCTTAATCATGGGCTTCCCCAGTGGCTCAGTGGTAAAGAATCACTGAGCAACCAGAATTTGTGTGGCTGTCATTTCTCTCTTACTTACCAGCTCTTTCTCTTCATCATGGTGATTAATAATCAACCTTTGGGAATTGGGCTTCCCTGCTGGCCCAGATGGTAAAGAATCTGCCTTCCAATATAGGAGACACAGGTTCAATCCCTGGGTCAAGAAAATTCCCCTGGAGATGGGAATGGCAACCCAGTCCAGTATTCTTGCCTAGGAAATCCCATGGACAGAGGAGCCTGGCAGGCCTCAGTCATAGGGGTCCAAAGGAGTTGATATGACTTAGCAATTAAATAACAACAGTCTTAATAATTCAATGGTCAGGAATAGTATTATTTATTCTTCACTGACATATTAGGAGCATGTGTAACATCAAATTTAGGAAAAGTCATATGGATATTGGCCAAATAACTATAAACAAAAGTCAGTGACTATGATTTGTTTTTGATGGCATAGTGATAATCACTGTTTTGCTACAGGGTAACTAGGGAAACAGGAGAACAGCATACATAAATAACCCATGGTGAGGTCATTTTAACACAACCAAATAATCAGTTTTCCCTCTTGACTATTAATTTTCTTCTGTCATATTAACATTTCCCTTGGTATCACACACTGTTTCATTTTTTTTTTTTTTTTTTAACCATGCTGACATTAACATACATATAAAATTAAATGTCTGTATCTTGAAGGATATCAGTGGCCTGCATTCATTGGTTCCCAAACCTGAAAGTTCTACAAGTGAAATACCTTAAGAATTTTTGAGCTTCCCTTCCTTTCTAATACCTGGCTGGAAGAAGAAGTGCTGGAGGCAGAAGAAACACTTTGGCCACAAGGTTGCGACTCATGGACTTTGGGAAGCTCAGATAATGAAGGGGAAGCAACAGAGCATGGGGAGGGTGACCACTGGACCCATGACATTTGGGAGTAAGAGGAAAAGACGAAAAGGAGAGGGGTTGTGTTTAAGGGAGAATTAGGTCAGGAATACAGGTGAGGAGCTCTGTTGTTCTTCCTGACCCAGCTCTCTTGGGGGTCAGTTTGGGGCATGATAAAATGTCATGGACTTGCAGTCGATTCTCACTAACTACACCTAAAAGCCCTTAAACATGACAAAAAGTCTTTCATCCCACTAGTGAAATAAAAGTTTTAAAAGTATAAATATTTGATATAGCTAGATTGGCCTAAATATATGTGCTTAGTCACTCAGTTGTGTCCAATTCTTCGTGACCCCATAAGCTGGGGTCCACCAGGCTTCTCTGCCCATGGGATTTTCCTGGCAAGAATACTGGAGTGGTTGCCTTTTTCTTCTCAAAATATATTATAGTCAACTTATGAATGAGGATCCCAGGAATATTCTTCTTTTGATGAAAGAAACTAGCTACAAAACAGGGACATGTGAAAAGCTGAATAGGGTTGAGGTCAAGTCTCAGAAAGGAAAAGAACAGATATGGGGTGGGGCGGTACTGAGACATGAAGAACTACAATAAGGCTTCAGAACTTGGGTGCTTTAGAATGCAAAGTGCATTCCCACTGCTATCTCGTTTTTGTTCTGATAGCAACTTTCTGGAGTTGGAGGAACCACCCCAGTTTACGCAAGAAGGAAAGGAGACTTCAAGAGGTTGAGTGGCTGGTCAGTCATTACAATCATGGTGACAGGTGAGAAGCTGGAACCCAGGCATCTGCCTCAAAAACTAAGCTGTCACTCTGCTGTGTCTATACTGTCTTTGGCTTTGCGATTATTGGACAGACTTCATTTGCAAGAGACTATCACCAACCTTCAATCGTGCACTAAAAATTACATCATAGTGTTCAACTATTAAACTTAAGAAAAAAAATACAAGTGTTAAGCTATCTCATCCAATTTAGAAATAATGGAAAGCCACATTACGCTGACTACACGTGGAGAAAACTTCTAGATAAAAAGCAAGTCTTTAACTTTTGCTCAAAATAATGTTCAGATTCAGCTATGAATAGCATCAATTATGAAGACAGTTACAATTAATGCCCACTGCCTAAACCAGATTTCTCAGAAAGTTCAGAATTAAAGAGGGTAAGGTGTCGTTTGAGATGTTTCTTCTCTTCTGGTTGTTCACACAACTTGACTTCAATGTTGCCATCACTGAAGGCTTCTCCTTTGGTCTCCTCAACTGGCTTCTCTTTCTGGGAAAACACTGCTTTCTTCTGCATCATTGTAATCCCTGAATTTCCATGCCTTCGTGCTGGGGATAAAGTTTCTTTTACAATACAATAACAAACTGCAGATAAAAAGTTCTTTTTGAAGTTTTCATTCATAAATGCATAAACAATTGGATTACAATGGAATTGGAGAATCCAACTATTTGCACTATAGCAAAAATCATCTTGATTGTAACATCATCATATTCCTTCTCAAAGTTGCCTGAAATAAAAAAAGTAATGCTTTAGAATGGATATTTGTTTGAACGAACATAAAACAACATTTTTGTTTATCTTCCATCTTTGTGAAACAGTTACACTTGTACAACTATGTAAAATTCTCTGTGAAAAATTCTCCAAGACTTTGGGGAGAGCCATCTGATGTCTGAAGAAAACTCACCTTTGTGATGTGTCTTCCTTGTTAGAGAATCTAGGCTTACAAGCCCAGCACGTGTTAGAGGGCTTACTGCATTTCAACATGATTTCAAGCTTCACAAAAACTGGAAGATTCAGTCACCCTTCAAATGTCCACTTGTCTTACAGAAACACGAACATCTGAGAACCATGTTAAGGTTCAGATTTTCAGAGATGATATATTAAGGGTTTAGCTGAAATCCTAGGTGTTATTAAATTCATGTGGCTCAAGTGAGGGTTTCAAATAGGGAAGCTCACAGGATGTCACACCTCTCCCAGGGTTTAAATGGCTTAGGGAGATCAGATGGCATAGCATGGGAGAGGCATCTCAAACATTTTTATCTTCTATAATTAGTAAAGCTTTGATCATACTCATACATAATTACCCATCACATAATGATCTGGTTATCTTGAAAACTTGAAAGAAGCCTAGTAAATGTTTGAGATTTGATTACCCAAGTGAATGGCTAAACATTTCAATGATTCACTGTCCATTGTAGCAGGGAATGAACCAGAACTTCCGTCAAATGAGAAGGACAGTCACTCACTGTATTCGATCATCATGTGAACAATGTGGAAAGGTGCCCAGCACACAGCAAAGAGAGACACCACCGTCACCATCATAACAACAGCTCGCTTCTTCTTCCTGGGTCCGCAAGGATACACTGTATCAGTTAACTTTTCCTTGGCAGATGTGCTGAGTCTAGACCTCTCAGTGACAATTTTCAAATGTAAGTGAAGCTGGTGCAGCTCAGTCTCTTCAGTTGTGTCTGACTCTTTGTGACCCTAAAGACTGTAGCCTGCCACGCTCCTCTGTCCATGGGATTCTCCAGGCAAAAATACTCCAGGCAAAAAATTTCTCATATGACAAATATCCTTAAGATACGTGCTCATTATGAGCCTAGCAGCATGCTAGATGCTTGGCACAGATTAATCTTCCTGACAAGCCATTGGACAAATGCAGGAACTGAGGCACAGAGAAGGTTAAGTAGCTTGCAAAGTCAGATGGCTTTGCAGATCAGAAAGTTGAGAATTTAAACTATAAAGTTTAGTTTGGATTTAAACGTAGGCAGTCTAACTTCAGTGCCAAAGCTCTTATTCATTTTATATCGAAGAACACTCATGCCTGTGATAGAAAAATATGGGAAGTCCACAGGACAGAATTAAAATGTAAACTTTCATTATATAAGTAGTACGATTAACTAGGGAGTCAGAGTTTTCTCTATTAGTCACGTAAAGGAGATTAACGTCTGCAAAAGATCTGCACATTTTCAAATTTTAACTAGTTGCATTCATTATTATCTCAACGTGTTAGCCTTTTCTTCGGAGGAAAAGAGAGATCTAAATCAGCAATAAGTCGCAAGATGTTGAACAGTCCAGCACCCTGTTCATGGAGCCAGAGTACGTCTTTATACACACCGTGCACTAGAGGTCGCTGCACACTTGAAGAAATGACAAACTTCGTCCACCACTAGACTTTTAAGCTGGTGTCATGCAGTGTAGGTTATAAAATAAACCAAAAGGCCCACAAGTACCATAGCAGTAACTGTGTTTTAAAATTTCTGTTAGTCCTTATGATCAGAAAGTAAAGCTCTTAGGTAAAAATAAAATATAAAATAATAATTAAAAACAAACAACATACTCTCATTTCCAAAGGATTTTCATACCTATCATCTCACTCTTTTTAGCATCATTCTTTGGGTGTGTATGTGTGTGTCAGTTGCTCAGTCGTGTCGACTGTTTGCGACCCCATGGACTGTAGCCTGCCAGGCTCTTCTGTCCATGAGATTCTCCAGGCAAGAATACTGGAGTGGGTTGCCATTCCCTTCCCTAGGGATCTTCCCAAACCAGGGATTGAACCCAAGTCTCCCACACTGCAGGCAGATTCTTTACCAACTGAGCCAGCCATCAGGGAAGCCCCAAAATAAAATATAAGATAAAAATTTAAAATAAATAACGTACTCTGGTTTCCAGAATATTTTTATACACATCATCTCACATCTTTTAGCATCATTCCTTGTGTAGGAGGAAGTATGGATGAATATTTTGATGCTTTCTAGTCAGAGAAGGAAATGGCAACCCACTCCAGTACTCTTGCCTGGAAACTCTCATGGATGGAGGAGCCTGGTGGGCTACCATCTATGGGGTCGTACAGAGTCAGACACGACTGAAGCGACTTAGCGGTAGCAGCAGCAGCAGCAGCAGCAGCAGCAGCAGCAGCAGCAGCAGCACATATGAGGAAAGTCGGGGCCTTGGAAGTAAGGAGATTTATCTACATCAAGTGGCTGGGAAGTAGCAGAAAGAGCAGAGAGTCATAGCAATTTGTATCAACATGCCAGAGGAAAATATAACAATTTAAAAAACTTCAGGCAACTATCTGTAACAGTGACCTTCCCCTCTGACTTGGGAGCTTGGTGATCTTGCTCTTTCTTTCTGTCATATGTAAAGTCAAAAGTTCAAAGTCAGCGCATGTGCTCAACATAGATTACCATTAACACTTTGATTACATTACCCAGGCATCTGAAATCTCTGGCTACTGTCTCTGAAACAGGTGAATGTTTTAAACAGGTGAATGTTCCATGCAACACACCTGGCTATCTTTGACATTTCTTTTCCATGAATAGTTCGAAGCACAGAGCCATCTCCCACTCTTTTCTTTATCCAAAGTTCATAGCCAATCTTACTGTACAGGATAAGCATCACCATGAGAGGCAGGAGGAAGAGGATGACAAGGATGAAGGTGGTGTAGATTTTCTGGTGCACAGGGCTGCTCCACTCTTCCAAGCAGCACACGTGTTCTTTCTCATATAAGAAGTCATACTTAATCTTTAAAATAAGTGTAATTCAGTTAGAAGAGCCAGAGGCAACATCAAAGCACACAAAGCAACCAAGACTATTGTCAGGCAGGCTTTTCAGAGCCTCACATGTTTACCAGGGGTAGCTATTTCAAATGAGATACAATTTTGCTTCTTTGTTTGTTGTGAAGTGTGTTTTCTCGCCTTCACTGCTTAGATTCCTGACAGTTTGATATTTTCTTTTCTATTTTAAATGGAATCGAGGGCAATAGCCTGTTCACTTAAAAAAATATATTTTCCACCTTTTTACATGATAGTCAAGAAAATGGCAACCCACTCCAGTGTTCTTGCCTGGAGAATCCCAGGGACGGAGGAGCCTGGTAGGCTGCTGTCTATGGGGCCACACAGAGTAGGACGTGACTGACACGACTTAGCAGCAGCAGCAGCATTTAAATTTTCAGTTGAATGAAAGAAAGAACACTAGAATGACAAAAGTATGTATAAAAAAATATTTTATTTTAGCATGCCAGCTAGTTATGCTGATGCATGCTCCATCATTTAGTCACAGATGACTCTGCAACCCCCTGGACTGTAGCCCACCAGGATCCTGTGTTTATGGGATTTCTCAGGCAAGAATCTTGGAGTGGGTTGGCATTTCCTTCTCTAGGGGATCTTTCCAACCCAGGGATCAAACCCTGTCTCTTGTGTCTCCTGCACTGGCAGGCAGATACTTTACCACTGTGCCACATGGGAAAGCAACCAGCTAGTTTGCTGTTACATGATTTTGCTTCCTCAACTGTTGATGAGATCAGTTTTGACAAGGCATCAGACTTTTTCCAACTGAATAAGTATCGAAAGTCTGCATTGTGTTTCTGAACTGAAAATCTGTATTTTGCTACTGCTGTTTCAGATTGTAGTGATCATGTTGTTCGCAAAGATTTGAGAGAGGAAACTTGTAGCTTTTAGATTTTGAGATGAATGAAAAATTAGGATTCGAACTATTGCCAATGTACTAATATTCAGACCCAATTATAAGCCTCTGAGGTATATATTATACACAAAGGCAATTTCTATTTATAAATACTATTTCTAAGAGACTGACTTATGAGTTCAAAAATTAATAAAAACAATTAGAATTTGTTGCTGTTGTTTAGTCGCTCACTCATGTCCAACTCTTTTGCAACCCCATGTTCTATAGCCTGCCAGGCTCTGTCCATGCGATTTCCCAGGCAAGAATACTGTACTGGAGTGGGTTGCCACTTCCTTCTCCAGGGGATTTTCCTGATCCAGGGATCAAACTCGTGTATCTTGCATTGGCAAGTGGATTGTTTATAACCAAGCCACCAGGGAGACCATAGAAAATGCTAATATGAGAAAAACTAAACATTTAAAGAACATTCAAAAGTCATATATCTGGATAATAGGAATTAAAGTTAGAGAATTGATCAAAATTCTTGTCATCTGAGTCACTCTGGAGCTTTACAGATGAAGAATACTTAAGTCTTCATGCATATTTCTGCCTCCATTCCCAGAGTATTATCACCAGTCTTCAAAGTCCACTGAATGGTGGGGGGGGGGGCGGGTTGGGGGGAGGTGGGAAGCTTCTGGTATTGTTATCAAAAGTACGACAATTCAAGTTTTGATCTAGATGTCATTTTTCAAATGCAATGAGGAATGAAAGTATTAAACATTAACTGCAAGGTCTGCACTCCCTGGGAAGAGATAAGAAGGGGAAACTTATTCTGACTCATGTAAGCAGAGCCCACAGTGGGGGTCACATACCGACGCATTCTAAGGCACAAGGAGAGGCTGGCAGCCTCTGAACTCTGCACGGTCCCCTGGGGACAAGCAGAGACCTTCTGAGGGTGTGCTCAGATGGTTTCAGGGGAACCCATTTCAGACCTTCTATGTCCGAACTCACAATTCTCCGAAAGTCTCACTGCCTAAGTGAACGCGTGGGGTGGGGTTGAGGTGTCATGCTGGGTCTGCATTCCCAGTTCCTGTTTCATAATCCCCCTTCTTTCAGTGCTCACCAGTCCCATCTCTCACCCAACTGCAGTCTCACTATGGACTACCAAAATCAGAGGTGGTCCAAACTGTGGATGTCAGTGAAGCCCCCTTGATCAAGGCACCATAAATCCAGGACAGGGTTTTGTGCCTTTCCCTGTATTAAATGGATTTCTATTCCGGGGGAACTTGACATTAGAAAAAAAAAAAAAGGTGTTTTGACAGGTGATGAGATGTTGTGAATTCCCATTATCCGCATAGTAAAGGGGAGAAGTGATGACAACTCTAATGTGACCACCCTGTTGCTTCCAGCCCCTGAAAGCTGTCAGATACATCAGCCCTGGGAGAGAGCGCAGTCGGAGCAGAGCAAAGAGGACATCAGTGCAAACAGTGACATCACTGATGCTCCATTTCAGCCGGTGGAGCAATTAAACCATCTTGCATGCCTGCACTCTTGCTAATAGAATCTAGGAGTGAGAAGATGGCCGTGGGAGAGCATATTAATACATTTATTTGACTTGAAAAATGAAATCATACTTTTTCTTGACAGAAAGCAAATCCGATTTGGCTGATCCATCTGACAGAGAGAACTGGTTTTGCCAATTAGATTTAATTAATTTTCTACAAACTAAATGAGTTATATAGTTATATTTTAAAATATATTTAGAGCATATGATAAAATAAACTGGACACATCTCCTTGTGTTCTATGAGCCAGAATTAGACTCCCTATGGGAACTGGGTTGGGTTATTTTTAAAGGTATGGGTTTCCTGCTGGAGATAAGAGCAGCCTCAGAGAAAGGAGTTGGCCATGTCCAACTGTGTGTGGAAGCTTAAAGAAGGGAGTAGCCATTGGAAGCCCCAGGGATATTATTTGTGAGGAACCCATGAAAGAAAGAATCAGTCATGAGAAACAGTAATAGGCAGAATAAAGGAATCAAAGGAAGACATTTTAAATTTATTTGAAAG
The DNA here is from genome assembly GCA_006408675.1 of Madoqua kirkii. Classification (NCBI taxonomy): domain Eukaryota; kingdom Metazoa; phylum Chordata; class Mammalia; order Artiodactyla; family Bovidae; genus Madoqua; species Madoqua kirkii. The sequence goes on along the minus strand of SJYC01004929.1, from coordinate 8,437 downwards.
TATGAACTTGAGGGATTGTGGCACTGGACTGGATATTTTGATAAGGGAACTAACAATATTCAGTGACCAGTTACTGTTCTTGTGCCTGAAAGTGACCAGAGGTATTTTATTCTCTGAATGACCACAAGAGTTACAGGACCCATTCAAGGCTTCATCCATCACATTTTTAGAGGTGGTAAGAGACAGAATAAAACTGCCTTCTGTTGTTACCCGTGCAGTCAAGTTCATTTATATACAGGTTGCATCGAACATCAAAGTGAAAAGTGAAAGTGTCAGTTGCTCAGTTGTGTCCGACTCTATGCAACCCCATGGACTGTAGCCTGCCAGGCTCCTCTGTTCATGGAATTCTCCGAGCAAGAATACTGGAGTGGGTGCCCATTCCCGTCTCCATGGGATCTTCCCAATACAAGGATCAAACCTGAGTCTCCTGCACTGCAGGCAGATTCTTTACCCCTTGAGCCACGAGGGAAGCCCTGAGTCACTGTTTACAATGCACTCTTGCCTGAGGGCTCATCTGATATCCTTGCCAGGGGAACACTGAGTGTACAGCAGTTTCTGTTTACCTACACTAATGAAAAAAGGTACAAAAGATAAGTAATTTTAAAAATTATCTTAGAGGCCATGTGAGCAATCCCCTGAGTGTCTCTGAAGGCCACTGTCTACACTAGCTCTCCCAGGGAGGACACAGTCAACTAGGCCCCAGTAAAGAGACCAGGTCACCAAAAATGGTGCAGTGCTTTCTTCACTGCCAATCACCGCTGCAGGCTGGGCCCAGCTGACAGAGGTGTGAGGGGAACAGAAAGGTTTATCTTTATTATAAAGATACACACAGACTGACAGAAAGTTATTAAGAATCAAGGATTTAAGATCATTCTCAGGTTCACAAATCAATGGCTTACATGTTCCAGTTCAAATGTTTATCAGTGACTAAGAAGGCAGTGGAAGTGCTTATGAAGGAGAACCAACCAATAAGTAGATAGATGGTTAACATTAGAAATGCAAATCAAAACCACAATGAGGTACCATTTCACGCCAGTCAGAATGGCTGCGATCCAAAAGTCTACAAGCAATAAATGCTGGAGAAGGTGTGGAGAAAAGGGAACCCTCTTACACTGTTGGTGGGAATGCAAACTAGTACAGCCACTATGGAGAACAGTGTGGAGATTCCTTTAAAAACTGCAAATAGAACTGCCTTATGACCCAGCAATCCCACTGCTGGGCATACACACCAAGGAAACCAGAATTGAAAGAGACACGTGTACCCCAATGTTCACTGCAACACTGTTTGTAATCGCCAGGACATGGAAACAACCTAGATGTCCATCAGCAGATGAATGGATAAGCAAGCTGTGGTACATATACACAATGGAGTATTACTCAGCCATTAGAAAGAATACATTTGAATCAGTTCTAATGAGGTGGATGAAACTAGAGCCTATTCTACAGAGTGAAGTAAACCAGAAAGAAAAACACTGATACTGTATACTAACACATATATATGGAGTTTAGAAAGATGGTAATGATAACTCTGTATGTGAGACAGAAAAAGAGATACCGATGTATAGAACAGCCTTTTGGATTCTCTGGGAGAGGGAGAGGGTGGGGTGATTGGGAGAATGGCATTGAAACATGTATAATATCATATATGAAATGAATCACTAGTCCAGGTTTGATGAATGATACTGGATGCTTGGGGCTGGTTCACTGGGATAATCCAGAGGGATGGTGTGGGGAGGGAAGAGGGAGGGGAGTTCAGGATGGGAAACACGTGTATACCTGTGGTGGATTCATGTTGATGTATTAAAGTAATTAACCTCCAATTAAAACAAATAAATTTATATTTTTTTTAAAAAAAGAACTTAAAAAAATAAAAAAAAGAAAAATCTAGTGTGAGCATCAAACTCTTATGATGTAACAAGACACTGAATAACACCAGGAAAGGCATGCTTCTGCTGGCAGGCAAATGCAGAAATTGACCCTGGAACATTTTATTTTAAGCATTAAAGTCTTAACAATAAAAGTTCAAGGAAGAGCTGAAAAAAGCAGAGAAAACTATCTTAAAGCACATTATTTTATTCCACTTGAAAAACCTCCAGTGAAAAAATTGAGATCACACAAATTTGCTGTAATATGCTTGCAGGGAGGAAAATGATTACAAGTAAGAGGGTTGGAAAAACATTTCAACAGTGTGATTACCAGTCCCAGCCCCCAGTCTACCTCAAGTCGTTGCACATGCCACATGGGAGCTCCCACGATGATGGCCACCAGCCAGACCAGCCCTGCAAAACGTTAAGATCATTAGAATGCAGCTCAGCAAAGCAAAATCCACCTGCACTTAATTCTCTAACCATAAAGACTCCTTATGCTCAAGGAGCAGCATCAGTTTTTCCTCGGCACAGGGCAGTGGTCTCCTCACATATTCCACTCTACCCTCCAAATCGTCACTGGAGCATAAAGAACAGACTTTTGGCTACATGGGGAGAAGGAGATGGAGGGATGATTTGCGAGAATAGCGCTGAAACATATAGGTAAAATAGGTAGCCAGTGGGAGTTTGATATATGCATGACACAGGGAACCCAACCTGGGGGGAAGGAGCTGGGCGGGAGGCGAAAGGGGGGTTCAGGACGGAGGGGACACGTGTATGCCTATGGCCGATCCATGCTGATGTACAGCAAAAACCATTAAAAGTAATTAAGTAACTAATTTAAAGAATAAAAAGCTGTTGCTGGATAAAGCGCAAATTCCTTAAAAGGGTCTCGGAGGTTCTCTACGATGTTGCTTGCCTCTCTGTGTCCTGTGACATTTCGGTTCACGTTCTTCACGCCCGAGTCCTCTCATGAGGAATCTACAGAATTGGTCTCAGCTCCCATTTCTCTTGGCAGGAACAGATTGGGCACCTACTGTTTGTTTGTTTGTTGAATGGATGAATAACATAAACATGATAGAGCGAATCCTCTATAGCTTCTTAAAGTTGAAATTCTATTTATTTGAAGCATAATTATATGAGCATTATTTTCTTGTTTACCAAACAAACATGTATAACAAAAAACCAGAGTACTTTTTCCAAATTTCCCATTTTCCATGAGTTTGTTGAGAGGATTACTTCAATGATGCATTCCTTAGCAAAGAACAGAGAATCTTAACATACCAGGGCAAGGCCAGGACCAAGAGCGCTGTTCTGGAAGAAAGTTTCCCAGCTCAAACTCAGCCTGCTCTTTCCGTATTGAGTGGGAGCATTTAAAAAAACACTGCAGTGCTGTAGATTTCACGGAACTGAGACCCACTTAAACTGTGATTGGAATTTATTATAAAGATACACACGGACTGACAGCACCTCTAGAAAGTTATCAAGAATCAGTGATTCCAGGTTGTCCTCAGGCTCACAAATCATTGTCTCTCTTTCTGTCCCCCTCCCCCTTCATTGCGACACACAGCCATTCTCTCTTAGTCCAATCATTATTTTACTATGTTATCTCGTATCCAATCATTTTTCCAGTCTTTAGTCGAAATTCTGGAAGCATTGAGCCTACCTGGCTTAGCTCAGTGCCAGTTCTCTGGACTCCACTGTCTGCTCAGTGATAGAAGGGCAATAGCTGGTATAATCTAGGCAAGGAAGCCTAGCAGCTTCTGCCGGCTGAAGCATGGGGGTAGGGGATTCATCTAGAGGGTGGAGCCAGTGGGGAGGTGGAGCCAGTGAGGGGCGGAGCCAGTGAGGGGATGGACCCAGTGAGGGGGCGGACCCAGTGAGGGGGTGGACCTAGTGAGGGGATGGACCCAGTGAGGGGATGGACCCAGTGAGGGGGTGGACCCAGTGAGGGGGTGGACCCAGTGAGGGGGTGGACCCAGTGAGGGGGTGGACCCAGTGAGGGGGTGGACCCAGTGAGGGGGTGGACCCAGTGAGGGGGTGGACCCAGTGAGGGGGTGGACCCAGTGAGGGGGTGGACCCAGTGAGGGGGTGGACCCAGTGAGGGGGTGGACCCAGTGAGGGGGTGGACCCAGTGAGGGGGTGGACCCAGTGAGGGGGTGGACCCAGTGAGGGGGTGGACCCAGTGAGGGGGTGGACCCAGTGAGGGGGTGGACCCAGTGAGGGGGTGGACCCAGTGAGGGGGTGGACCCAGTGAGGGGGTGGACCCAGTGAGGGGGTGGACCCAGTGAGGGGGTGGACCCAGTGAGGGGGTGGACCCAGTGAGGGGGTGGACCCAGTGAGGGGGTGGACCCAGTGAGGGGGTGGACCCAGTGAGGGGGTGGACCCAGTGAGGGGGTGGACCCAGTGAGGGGGTGGACCCAGTGAGGGGGTGGACCCAGTGAGGGGGTGGACCCAGTGAGGGGGTGGACCCAGTGAGGGGGTGGACCCAGTGAGGGGGTGGACCCAGTGAGGGGGTGGACCCAGTGAGGGGGTGGACCCAGTGAGGGGGTGGACCCAGTGAGGGGGTGGACCCAGTGAGGGGGTGGACCCAGTGAGGGGGTGGACCCAGTGAGGGGGTGGACCCAGTGAGGGGGTGGACCCAGTGAGGGGGTGGACCCAGTGAGGGGGTGGACCCAGTGAGGGGGTGGACCCAGTGAGGGGGTGGACCCAGTGAGGGGGTGGACCCAGTGAGGGGGTGGACCCAGTGAGGGGGTGGACCCAGTGAGGGGGTGGACCCAGTGAGGGGGTGGACCCAGTGAGGGGGTGGACCCAGTGAGGGGGTGGACCCAGTGAGGGGGTGGACCCAGTGAGGGGGTGGACCCAGTGAGGGGGTGGACCCAGTGAGGGGGTGGACCCAGTGAGGGGGTGGACCCAGTGAGGGGGTGGACCCAGTGAGGGGGTGGACCCAGTGAGGGGGTGGACCCAGTGAGGGGGTGGACCCAGTGAGGGGGTGGACCCAGTGAGGGGGTGGACCCAGTGAGGGGGTGGACCCAGTGAGGGGGTGGACCCAGTGAGGGGGTGGACCCAGTGAGGGGGTGGACCCAGTGAGGGGGTGGACCCAGTGAGGGGGTGGACCCAGTGAGGGGGTGGACCCAGTGAGGGGGTGGACCCAGTGAGGGGGTGGACCCAGTGAGGGGGTGGACCCAGTGAGGGGGTGGACCCAGTGAGGGGGTGGACCCAGTGAGGGGGTGGACCCAGTGAGGGGGTGGACCCAGTGAGGGGGTGGACCCAGTGAGGGGGTGGACCCAGTGAGGGGATGGACCCAGTGAGGGGGCGGACCCAGTGAGAGGACAAGGCTGGTTTCCCGAGTGACAGAGACAGAGGCAGACGTCAGTGCTGCAAAAAGCCTCCTGGGGAAATGAATCTTCTTGATTTAAACGTTTTCTGTGCCCTATGACTTTTTTGAGTAGGAACTGACTTGGCTGCCTATTATCAATTTTGCCTTCAAATGTCAAAACTCTCTTCCTTCTCTTTTTAAAAATAACTTCCGCCCTCCATGTATTTCTTTCCTAACCCTCTTTCCACACCCACATGCTGTTTTCAGATGTTCTGATGGTGGAAACATGTCAATTATTAAAAGCCAAGAGGTCTTTGAATTCTTTTTCAGGGAGAATGTGACATAAATTTGAAAATAACTAACAATTTTTGCCTCTATGGGCTTATCTATTCAGTTCAAACCATTTCAGAGTTTAGTGTAGCAAAACCTTCAGGAGTTCTTTCTGTAACTCTACTATCCCATGCTGGCTAAATTCTTACAGCAGAAATAAATGTTTACTCATTCCTCTCAAGTGAGATATTAGGAAAAATTGTTCTCTTTGATTATCACATTAGTTGTTCTGAAACCTCTGGTTATTCAGCTATAATGCATTCAAATCACTGAGAAGTTTTAAATGGCTCAATTATAATTACAAAATAAAGAAAATTTTCCATTTCACTGTGCTACGCTTTAGGACATTGCTTTCTGTTTACATACATCACAGGACACATGGTGATACAGAAACAGTTACAGCAAGCTGGGGATTCAGGGGTGCCTGAAGCACAATTAGGATGTGAATGAGATCCACCTTTGTCAGGCTTCTCCAGCATTCGGGACCCAGTGTCCTCACAGGTCCTGCCATCTTCTGCTGCTGTGTACTCCGCTCTGAGACCCGTCTAGGCAGCACCTGTGTTCCCCACTCTTCTAAACACACCTTCCTGGCCTCTGTCAAAACCTACCTGTTGAAATCTACTTGCTTCTTACCTCAGGATGACAGCTGACTAATCTAATGAATATTAATATGGAGATGCCACTGATAGATTTTGGATTAGCTGTGTGCTTGCGTGCGTTAAGTCGTTTTAGTCGTATCCCACTTTTTGCAACCCTATGGATGGTCGCCCACCAGTCTCCTCTGTCCACAGGATTCTCCAGGCAAGAACACCAGAGTGGTTTGATGTGTCCTCCTCCAGGGGATCTTCCTGACCAGGGACTGAACCCCCATCTCTTATGCCTACCTGCACTGGTAGGTGGGTTGTTTTTTTTTTTTTTTTTTTTTACCACTGCTGCTGCTGCTAAGTTGCTTCAGTCGTGTCCAACTCTGTGGTGCAACCCCATAGACTGCAGCCCACCAGGCTCCCCCATTCCTGGGATTCTCCAGGCAAGAACACGGGCGTGTGTTGCCATTTCCTTCTCAAATGCATAAAAGTAAAAAGTGAAAGTGAAGTCGCTCAGTCGTGTCCAACTCTTAGTGACCCCATGGACTGCAGCCTACCAGGCTCCTCCATCCATGGATTTTCCAGGCAAGAGTCCTAGCGCCAGCTTAAAAAGTTAGGAACAGCAACTCGGAAATCTGAGAGGAGAGATTTTCAGTGCTGAGCTAGGCCTCAAGAAGAGAGGGGAGGGCAGAAGTAAGTTCGGAGATGACTGAAACTGTGAAATGACACCTCAGTGCCTACAAGACAGACAGGAGGTTCCTCCTCTAGTTCATAAACATGGTTCACCTTACAGAAATTCTCTTTGTTCTGTGATGAAGCACAACTTTAATGCTGCCAGGGGCATGTCCTCACCCAGCATCGTGAAAGCCCTTCGGTTGGTATACTGCCACTTCATTTTAAAAGGATGCACCAGCCCCTGGTGTCTCTCCACAGCAATGCAGGTCATCGTGAGGATTTCTGTCACTACAGCGGTGCACTGGACAAATGGCACCATCTTGCAAATGAAGGCACCTGCAGCAAGGAACCAGGACAAATTAAGTGGCAACAGGAATCGAAGTGTTCTCTCTCTTTGTCATTATCTTGGTGAATTCGTTCTGAGCCTCTGTTTCAAAGTTTTATGACTATAATTACACAGTAGATACAAAATGATTGAGAAAGTTTGTACTGGCTGATATTTTCTTTCCTTAAGTGGATTTCAAGTTACTAAATGATGTGAAATTACGTATAGTGGGATGATGAGAGGACAAGTAAGTATCTAGCCATTGACAACAGGCAGAAGAAAATCAGTGTGACCCTTCCTTGAGAAAAAGCAAATTTGGTATTAACTGGTTTCTTGGGGTCTAAACCACAAAGTGGTTCTTGATTCTTTCTTCCTTTTTGGTTCCCTGTCAAATCATAACAAAGGAATAATTTTTACCAAAAGCTCTCTAATTTCTTCTTTTATCTTCCACTGTCCTTTGACTTCCTGTCCAAGACTTAATATGCAGATTATACCATTATACTCTTAACTGATTTCACATTCTCTAATGCAAAGGTCTCAAAGTCTGCGAGCATACTTCATTTGATATACATAATATGTTAAATAAAAACATCTGAATGCATTGCCCACATTTATAAATTTCTTACACTGTGTGTCCAGCCCCCTCACCACTGGTATTTGTGAGATATGGTCTGACATCTCTGCTCTTGAATCCACCCTGCTCATCAATACCAAATTAATTACTTTGAGCTATCTGAAAAGCATAAGCTCAGGGAGTGTAAAACGTTGGAAGAGACTTCATTCCACTTGCTCAAACCAGAGATCTTTTCACCTCCTCTCCCAAATGCTCTGCCTGGCTCTGCTTAGAGACCTAAGGAAGCCCTCCTTGCTGGCACATCCTCACTTCAGGTCTTCACATGTCTTTTCCTTCTGCTTGGAATGTTCTTCCCCAGAAGACTATTCCTCACACCTTTCACAGAAGTCTTTGCTCATATGTCACCCTTTCAATGAGGCTGACCTATTGAATAAACCTGTTGTCACTACAGCATGTCCCTAGCCACCTCCTCTCATTCTACACTTTTCCCATAACTCTTCCAATTACAACATGCTATGTAATTTACTGACTTGCTTTATTGTTTATTGAAAGTTTCCCCAGCCCTGTGCATGCATGCTTAGTTGCTTCAGTTCATGTCCGACTCTTTGTGACCGTATGGACCTTAGCCCACCAGGCTCCTCTGTCCATGGGATTCTCCAGGCAAGAATACTGGAGTGGGTTGCCATGCCCTCTTCCAGGGGACCTTCCTGACCCTGTGTCTTCTCCTCCTCCTGTGTCTCCTGCATTGGCAAGTGGGTTCTTTAC